>CABFVX010009836.1:0-16620 GCA_902151425.1 Timema shepardi | reverse complement strand
TAAGCCCCCCATTGTTCAAGTTAATTGGCTCTTTGTGTAACAGAAATCGACAAACCCCCTTACTCCCCTGACATAAATAGTTTTTATTTTCATTTATAAAGTGCGTGTTTTATTTAGATATGTGCATGCGTTGCGAGATTTTGTTAATACATTTAGGTCAATTTTGTGTGTTTGAAGTAATTTCTTTAAGATTTCTATAAAAATTTGGGGGTCATTTGTGGATATTTATAGGTCATAAAGGACTAGGCTCTGATGTAATAACATTACCAGAACTGATAGATCAATTATTAACACATTATTTTTCTTTCAAAATCCATCTTTATGGTCTAGTGGTCAGAGCTCCTAACTATAGATCCAGAAGTCCCGGGTTGGATCCCCGGCGTTTCCATATTTTTATGTGAAGCAGTGGTTCTGAAACAGGATCCACTCAGCTTCGTGAAGATAAATGAGGAGCTACTTGAACGGAAAAGTAGTGGTTCTGGTCTATAAACTAGAGCTTAACGACCTATGTTTTGCTGTGCTAAGCCCATGAAACCCTCTCTTCACAGAAGTTGGCCCTATGTTCACCAATAGAAGGCGGCCGTTCGGTCGATGTAGCTCGATTACAATCTGGTGGGGTTTTATTCGATAACGATCCGAAACGGGATTGTAAAGTACTCATTTGAGTAAAAGTATTGAAACAAAATTATCGAGAGAAAACGTATTAGTATATACCTTCTAGACATCCCTAATCACACGAATAAACGCTTCAAGTCTCGCCTAGTCTGTTGGTTTCCGAATGGCAGAGAGTTCAATATGCTAATCCCAGTTGGGTGTTCTCGGATGGTCTTTTTAAACATTTTACCCTCTATTTATCCACGTAAATGTGGGTACATTTCGTCTAAGATTCTACATCATTCATCCCTATCAACATAGTCTTAATATTCATATATCTTGGACGGATAGTGAGACCCGGTTAGCAAAAAATATTCATAAAATATTTTAATCAAAATAAATTTTGGAGTTCTCAATATATATAAATATATAAAAATTTAAACATCATGTCTTACTATCCATTTGGGATACACACATATGAATCAAATTAGGCTAATGTGCTAAGGATGAGGAAAGTTTAATTTAAAGGAAGTGTAACAGCATTTGCGTAGAGTGATGGTGGAAAACCATTTAGCTAAAAACCACTCTCAATACATCCTACAAGGATTCGAACCTCTATTTCATTAGGTGTATAATCTATTGCAAGGTTGACTCCTTTTTACCAAGAATGTGTAAATTTAATTACAGGAGGGACAAATGAAAAAAATTTGGCAGACCAAATACGTTTTAATATCTGTTTTTTATTCATTTTGAAAAATAATAAACACACATAGAAGTTTGATATTAATTAGTTTAAATACATTCAGAATACAAAGCAATAATAAATACCTTAGTGGTTGAAAACACTTGTTCGCATGAATACGAGAATTCCAATTTGCCATATTTTGGGCATTATTTGCCAAGTTTGGGAAAGTTTATTTTGGCATGATTTTATAAGAATACAATTTTTGTTGTGTTTAAAAAAAGCCTGTTTCTCAACGCAAAACTTATAATCATTTATCCCGCGGGCTGGATTAAACACACCGGTGGTCTATATTTGGCTCCCGTGGGTGGTAGTTTGCCCCTCCCTGCATTGAATCATGCGGCCACCGATACAGGTGAAAATACAAATAACAAAATTAATAACGATATATATATTTATATATGTGACACATGAGGTTTGTATGAATATACAAAGAGAGATATAATGGTGTTGCGTTATGCAACTTTAATCCATCTATCACACGTTAAATAAAAGTGTATCACTGTTAAAAGCCTTTTTTAAATTATAAGTTATTAAACAAAATTAATACTTACGGTTTCTTAGAAAAGCTAGGCAGGAAGAATCCACGTCCGTGTGCTAAGAAACTTAGTAGAACTGCCAAAGTTAACTGAAAATAAGAAAAATATATTTATTGCGTCTAGCAAGCAGTTATGTAACCCAGAGTTGATAACATGGAGAGAGAAAGCTATAATAAGATTATTGGAGATGAATCTTTAGAAAAAAATTACAAACAATGTTTTTAATGATCAATATTTATAGTATACTACAGTATAATGGGCATTGGTGCATGCATTCGTTTGTGGTGGGGGTTTAGTTCCACTGACCAAATAAGTGGGGTCCATTGGTTTCTCCCGCTGGAAATTTTGAAAATTTAAGTATTACAAAATACAAATGCATCAAAAGAAATACAATAATATCTAAAATAATTTAGAATTAATAAAAATTGTCATAATTCTGTAATTATTATGACTATTAAGTTTTTATGAACACATTTTTATTCATGCATACTGCTAGAATATACAAACATGCAAGTTTCAATAAAATTTATTTTGGAAATTTGAATTATAAAATTATTTTATGAACTAAAATTTGAAAATTCAAATAAGCAACTTGTACTAACTCACAAAATCACTTTTGAACTAATTCACTTTAGTCTTATGTTAATTTTCCTTGACTTCATAGAAACTTCATTGAGAACTTTATCCTCCCCGTGTGGAAAGATCATATCTGGTCAGAAATGGTCCATATCTGGGCCAGATAGGCCAAAAACTGGGCCATATCTTAGCCAGATCTGGGACAAATCTGGCATTCCCAGATATGGTAAATTCCACTTCTGGGCCAGATTTGTCATTTTTCCATATGATTCCATTACTGGCACCTCTGAATGTATGTGCATGAAACTCATTAAGTCTGTCTTCATTTTTAGAGTTCCTCATGTATGATCTCAACAGCTTTAGGGACGAGAAAGAGGAAGGTGGGTAGCGAGGTCTGGGGGGTTTNTCATTTTTAGAGTTCCTCATGTATGATCTCAACAGCTTTAGGGACGAGAAAGAGGAAGGTGGGTAGCGAGGTCTGGGGGGTTTCAACCCTGAACCCTCCCCCCTCTCCCCCCCCCTTGGCCGTGCCAGTGATTATATCTAGTATTAATTTATGGGTATTTTATTAAGAGTTAGTTTTACCATAGGCCTACTAAAGTGCCCTCTCCCACGGGCCACTTTCAAGAGACAGTGTGTCGCCCAGTGATGTGAAAAAAGTATCGATACTTTACTAATATCGGTATTTTCCTTTCGGTACTAGTATTTTTTTACTCGATACTTTTACCGATATTAGTACTCACACTCAAGTGTCGAATTGGTATTGAAAGAAACAAATGTTGTGCTATCTTTACTGAGTCGTGGCCCATACTGAAATGAAATGTTTATTAGGGTGGTCTGTGGAGGAAGAACAAATGACGCCATTTCTCAATCTTCACTCATTCTCTGCACGACAAGCAAGAAGCAACTCCAGCATTCAGGGCCGTATGCAAGAACTTGACTAAGTGGATGCTTTGTTGACACTAGCGTGGGTTTGCTTGCGTCATCATAGATTAGTGGACCGATAGTTTGCTCGGGACCACACTATCGCAGCACTAAGCATTCACTATACCTTCTTGAATACCGCCCTCAATCTCTCTTAGCGTACCATAATTCATAGCTGTTCTTTCATCTTTGTTTATTAATACAGCCACCTGTATCTTGATAGAGTACATAAACGACGAATGTAGTTTTAAAAATGCCACATCCCAAAAGTACATTATGAATTTTTTTTGAGAAATTGAAACCCGCCTCGGTCGCGTAGCTAGCTAATGCGTTAGTTTCTTGTTGAGCTAGACTGTCGAGGACGGGGAGATTGAGGTTCAAATCTCGGTCGGGTGAACTGAGGGTGTTTTTTCCTAAATGGTTTTCCCCTCTCCCTCCACCAATGTGGGTCAACTTCCTCTAAATTCAACCTCCCCTCCCCAACCTTCTAACCAATTAGCGTAATTAGTAATTAAGCGTATAGCTCGAATGGGTAGTAAGATGCTGTACTTAAAAAATAGATGTTAGATAGTGAAAAAGCATATTGTAAAATTTGTTTTGAACTATTAAATACCATTATAAATTTCAGTGTTTAAATAAAAATGAAAATACAATGATGATGCAAAAGTTGAGATTTTTTTGTAGCACAACTTCTTACTACCTGTTCAGGTTATACGCCTATGTACTAATTACACTAATGGGTTAGAAATTTAAAAAGTTTAATTTAGGTTGAAATGCGCCCACATTTGCGTGGTGGGAGAGTAGAAAGGCATTTAGGGAAAAACCACCCTCAGTGCACCCGACCGGGATCAGACCCCGATCTCCCTGTCTTTGACAGTCTAGTCCAACACTAGATTAGTGCGTTAATCACGCGGACACCGAAGCAAGAGATTATTAATACTAAATAAAAAAACATTTTTCCAGATTAAAATTTCTATACCGATACTTTTCTCTCGATACTAGTACAGTATCGATACTTTCTTCCGATACTCTTAATGAGTACAGTACCGATACTTTTCTTTCAATACCACATACCTAGTGTCGCCACAAAAGGTCAGCTTTCCACACGAGAGCCACACGTAAGCAAGCCACTCAGGTAATTCAGTGCTGCGATGGATGTCGAAGAAATTTCAATGTTAAAGCGGGATAATAAAAGGTGTAGAAAGATATGGATCCACCCAATTAACACTTTAAGGTTATAACTTATGGTGTTTTATAAACATTGTATGAATACCTTAGGCAAGATCAATCAAAGTTCTTCAATTATTTCAGGATTTCATTAAATATCTCGATAAATTAATTGTCCAACATCCTTAAAGAACGTTTACGAAAGAAATATATGACCATGCAGGACGTGTGCCAATCCTGTACGCGAATGTATCATAGTCCCACTACAACTTCGTTTTGCGCATCCCGTAATTATATCAGAAATAGTTGGCAACCCTAAGTCCACCGGCCAGGAATGCACCAAGAATTTTTTTTTTCTGCACTAGATATCGAGCTCGGAACTCCTGACTCAGTTGTACACGTGCTTTTATTTTTTAGTACCAAGTCTTACAACCCGTTCGCACTATGTACTCATTACGATAATGTGTTAAGGTTATGGTAAGACGGAACTGATCAGTCAGAACTGACGGACTGATGAATTGATAACTTTTTATCAAACTGAACTGTGGACCGCCATAACTCTCAAGGTGAACTGAAGAAGAGTGGATGAAGGTCAGTCCAAACCACCAGTCCATCATTTTGCCGCCAAGTGTCGTGGAACAAACGTCATTGTGTGTAATCTCCTGTGTTTATTTTTTTACTATTTTCTAGTGAGACTTACTATATTAAATTGTTTCAATATACTTCTTTTTATTATACATTCGTTCTTGTGAATGCTCTACGGCTTCCTGTATCTTGCTCTAGCATCCATTCGTTCGCCCAACTATTTATTTTCAATTATCTCTTTTCATCTCCGCTTTCTAATAAGTGCGATTAGAGCACAACACAAAGTTTCTTACATATTAAAGCCAAACACTAACGATACAAAAGCTGGTTCAGCATCGACCACTCTCCATTTCAGACTGACATGTGTATGCAAAGCTTCAGTTCAGTTCAGACTAATCAATCTGAGCTGAGAAATGGACTGGCCGTGTGTAGGCAAAATCTCAGCTCAAACCAAACTGATCAATCAGAACTGAAAGCTGGAATGATCGTGTGTAGGGCCCTTCAGGGATGATTAAAGTGGAATCTAAAGGAAATTTACCTTAATTAGCGGGGAAAGAGATTGAAAAATCATTTAAGAAAAAAAACACCCTCGGAACAACCAACCAGGAATGGAACCCTGGTATGTCTGTCATCGGCAATCCCAGTTTATTGCGTGAGTGAAGTCTTTATACCATCGTTCGATCACCAAAATTGGTGTGTGTATGTCATTGTAGCTACCAGAAAAACCATCACTGTTATATTTCGAATCAAATTAGCGCTAAATTATGGGAAATTCCCACGGGAAACATCAGGAGAACACCCTCTTTTGTTTTTTTGTTTTTGTTTTTTGTCTGGGTCAGTTCACACCTTCCAAAAACACAACTAACGTCTGCGTGAGAGCTACGCATTATTTGATACGATGTTCATGGCAGGTAGAAACTCGTTAAAATACCAGCAGGCTTGAAGACAACTTAATATACATGAGTGGCCATAAGGGTATTGGGGGGTAAACCTACCCTCTTTGCAGGGGGGCTAGAAATATCAAGTTTCACCTGCTCGGGGAAAGAACTGCGTTGCAACAAATATTCTGTTTAATATATTATCTCAGAGATTGAATATCCTAGTTTCATAATAAGGACACAAGTTTTTTGCTTTTTACAAACCGTTCCTATTGTAATAAAATTAATTGGTTTGAAAAGATTACCTGTTTTAAAATATAGTTCCTTGTTCGAAAAAAAAAATGGTACAGAACTCCACTTGGACTTTCTCGCTCTATTTGTTTAAAAATGGAGATATTTACTCAAAACTCGTAATATATGTGAAACGAAATAATATACGCTAGCAAACGCAAGCATGAATTGCACTATACTTACGTAAAACATTTTTTGAGTCCCAGTTTTAAATGTTATAATTTTATTTTTAAAGAATTAATGTCCTCATTTTATTTTTGAACTAATAAAAAGATCGATATTGGGTCCACAAGGGTTAACACTTCATATTAAAATTTTGACTTCCGATTAAATTTTAATATTTTATTAGGTGTTGCACATCTTCAGGTCACCGCATTGCTATTAAATTCCTCATTTATAAATTTTGACCAATAAAAAGTGTATTTGTTGACTGTTGAGTCTAAAATTAAGGAGATAGAACATTGCTGTACAAATATTCTCCTAAGACATTTAAGGACAATCAACATAAACTTTTTGAGAGACTTGCTTATTTGCTTATTCTATGGTATTACAGAATTATTGTTAAAACTTGAGTAGTATCTCTGTACAACTAAAGCTAACAAAATTGTATTAATATATTTGCCGATATCTCAGAAACTGTTGGCTTTATAAAAATATATTTCAAATAAAAGCTTATTTTTATTTTTAATAGTACTATAATTTTGCAATGATAAGTTATTTAGTATCTCAAATAGTTGCTGAGATACGGAAATTTCCATTTCTGTAAAGTACCCTAAAAGTCATTTGTTAGGAAAATGAAAATAGCCATTTTATTTATAATATTAATCAACGCCTAGATATGAATTTTAACCAAAATCGTTGGAGCTTATTTTGAGAAAATCGATTTTTCCTCTTTTCACTTTTTATTAATCTACTCTTAATTTTAGGGTCAAACAGACACACAGACAGACGGCATTGCAAATACCACTTTTTAGGGTTTGGGAGGTCATGAGACGTTAAAATACATCAACATTTCGGGTTAAATTTTCTTTACGGTCTCAATATTTTACCTTTAGTGTTCAAAAAGTATATATATATATGTATGCGTATAGCTCGAAAGTTATTGGCTTTATCAAATACTTTTAAAATAAAAGATTTGTATTATAAATATCCCTACATATTTGCAGTGATAAGTAATTTCATATCTCAAATAGTTTAGGAAATATGATTAAAACAAAATAAGAATTTACGCATCAGACCGGAACCCTTAAAGTCATTTTGCCGAAATATTTAGAGCAGCCATTTTGTTTGGAATAATTATAGATGTTCATAAATGAAATTTAATCAAAATTGTTGAACCGATTTTGAGAAAATCGATTTTTTCTCTCTTTGCCCTTCAGTAAACTACCCTTAATTAGGGTTAGATATCCAATTCCAAAAAACTCCTTGGGGCAACCCTATGAAAACCATAGATACCAAGTTTTAGCCCAATCGGTAAAATATTTTAGGCTCTATTCCGAGGTACAGACAAACAGATGGATATTTAAAAACAACATTTTGGGATTCGGGGGGAGAGGGGGGTCATGAAACGTCAAAATTCATCAAAATCTCGGGTTCAATTTTTTTTTACTATCACAATACTTTCTCTGCTTGTAAGATAACAAGAAAGTAAAAATTTGGATGTTTCACTAAAATTCTAACGTAAGCTAAAATGTGTTTTTCTAAATGTATCTAAACTCTTTGTAGATAAGCTGTTTTTATTTAAAATGTAACTATGGATTCTTAATAGATTTGTTTCTTCTCAAATTTAACTAAACTTTCAATGTAACATTTTTTTTATATATAATTCGATTAAACTTTGTATAGATCAGCTAATTTTCATAATAAAACTAACAATTTAGGCAATTATATTTTTTTTTCAAATTCAACTAAACTCTTATTACATTAGATATATGTAAGTGCTGATAGTAGTTTTTATACTAATCACTGCCAAAATATTCTCAAACAAAAATGTTGATTTTGATACAAAGAAAAACATTAAAACTAAATTAAGTTTACATATCTATTTTTTTTATTACTATCACTACAAATGCGCGTTTGTAAGCTAATAAATTGCCTCGATGTTATATCGGACGTTTAATTTGTGACTATTTAACTTCATGGTGTCAGCCCATGATCTAGCTATACCGGCTATACTGACTCAGTGGCCACCGTTTGCTAACTAAAATAGTGCCAACTTCTGCAGATAGAGGGTGTCATGTAGTCAGCACAGTGAGCCCTCTGACCGTTCATCTCAGTTTCTTTCCATACTGGAGCCACTACTTCTTTATTCAAGTAGCTCCTCATTTGTCCTCATGAGGCTGAGTTTGACCCCGTTACAGACCAACTAAGTTACAGAAAAATCTGGAAGCACCGGGAATCGAGCCTGGAAGCTCTAGATCTGTAGCTAGGAACGCTGACCACTAGACACGAGAAACTCTAAATGAAGAGTAAAATACGTGTTTTAAGATACTAATAGGAAATGTTAAATACGTGAAAATTAGCGTCTGTGTTATATTGACGCTTGGGTGACGCTCACGCATATATAACGCCGACGCTTGAACGATGCCTACGTTTGGACGACGCTGATGCATGGACAACACCGACGTTTGAACGATGCCTACGTTCGGACGACGCTGATGCATGGACAACACCGACGCTTGAACGATGCCTACGTTAGGACGACGCTGACGCTTGAACGATGCCTACGTTTGGACGACGCTGATGCATGGACAACACCGACGTTTGAACGATGCCTGCGTTTGGACTACGCTGACGCATGGACAACACCGACGCTTGAACGATGCCTACGTTAGGACAACGCCGACGCTTGAACGATGCCTACGTTCGGACGACGCTGATGCACGGACAACACCGACGCTTGAACGATGCCTACATTTGGATTACTCTGACGCTGGGGTGCAGGGGAAAGTGAAGTAGTCTGAATTGCAACAATTCAGGATTCTTATTACATATTAGTTGTGGTATAAAAGTAATAATTGCTACGATTAAGGATTTTCATTTAAATAAATATTGCAGCGTTCAAGAATCCTGGAAAGATCCCAGTCAGCTCTAATGTGCAGAAAAGCAAGAGACTTAAAACTAAAACTCTCTAGGAATTACATTACTAAGCTTAGCATGATTTAGAATGTTTTCTAAAATGTTAGCATGATAGCCAATTATTTTTATTAAAATACATATTTTTGTCTATTAATACTAAAACATTTTAGTCTGATGTACATATTTAATACTTTTATTGTGACAGTGAAATTTGGTTTTTAGCTGTTTGTTTTTAAATTACAAATTTGTCAACCAAAAAATACGTTTTTTTCTTATACGTCTACTTTTTTATTATAATTATCAATTAAATCTATGTTTATAAAATAATAATGTTATTATTAAAAATGATTAACTGTATGCTTAAAGCAGCCTTGTGAAACCCAATTCCCCCCTCCCCCGACAACAGGCCCTAGTTCGACCCTTGATTTATGTATACAAGCGATAATCCTTACCAAACCTAGCCTTACCTAACCTGTGTTGGACTAGTATTACGATTAGAGTTGGTACTTTTTCCGGATTTAAAGGTGGTTCAAGATTGTTTAGTATAATTACTATTATTATTATTAGTCGTTTTTTCCTGAAAATATTTCAACTATTTGAGTGTCAATTCAATAGAGCTATAGAAAATTTTAAAATGTACACATTAGTTAAATTTTTACTAAGGATGCTAACGGCTGAAACTATGAATATCATTCGAATTACAATTACTCTCCCCTTGTTAATGATTTAAAGGAGGGGAAGAACTCTTGTAATTCGAGGGACCTTCATGGTCTCGGTCCTAAATGTCTTGATTCTACCCTAGCGGTGACCTGGAGGTCTAGGGGTAAGGTGTCAGACTTCTGTGCTGGCGGCCGGGGTTCAATCCTCGGTCCTGGCACAGATTTATCTGATTACCAAACCCTTCCTTCACCTCTGACAAGACATCTTGTGAATGTGGGGAATGCCAGGCCTCCACCGTGGTTCGGATTCCACGTTAAACTGTAGGTCCTCCATTTCATCTCACAATCACCCTACCATTACACATTAGCGTAAGTGCGTATAACCCGAACGGGTAGTAAGACGCGGTGCTAATAATAATAATAATACACTAAAGTGATTACAACGATTACAGCTCTCACACACACATACTTAATAATAATTATTATTACTATTATTATTATTTAATATTGATTAAATAGCCAAGCTATTATAGTTAAGCAAGAATATATTTAGATGCGGTTAAAACTGTAATTAGCAAATATAATATCATTTATATTTAATACATCATGATAAACGCCTTCTTACAACTGCCATTACATTTTTGGCATCATAAAGCCCTCCCGAGTCGAAGGTGACTATGTTATCTGATAGCTCGTGTTCTTAATTGATCGCTCGTATGTAAATTGACATTCTCCGCACAACCATCATAGATTCTAGCTTAAAATACGAGTGAAGGATGACCCTAGGCACGGGACGATTCCTGGACAGCTCAGTGGTTAGAACATTGGTCGTACTAAGCCAAAGGTCCCGGATTCAACTCCCAATTCGATTTTCAAACTAAAGAATAAATTATGTTTAGTTTTACTATTACTATTATTATTATCATCATTATTATTGTTATTGTTATCAGCTTTTATTAACCTTCCTTTCATTTATATATATATATATATATATATATATATATATAATGTACAACACATATCGCATGTATTGGAAATACACACACACATTGTATCGAATATAGCGCTTGGTGGTTGAATAAGAATTATCACTTACGTCTGTGGTCAGTTATTCAGCTGTAGATCAGGTGGGTTTTTTTCAAATGTTATTATTAGCACCACGTCTTACTACCCGCTCAGATTATACGCGCTTACGCTAATGTGTAATTGTAGGGTGATTGATTGTGAGATTAAATGGAGGACCTACAGTTTAATGGTGGATCCGAACCACGGTGGAAGCCTGGAATTCCACACATTCACAAGTTGTGATTAATACACGTCTTGTCAGAGGTGAAGGAAGGGTTTGGCAATCAGATAAATCTGTGCCGGGATCGAAGATGGCACCCCGGACCCCTGGCACGGAAGTCTGACACCTTAACCCTAGACCACCAGGTCACCTTTTTTTTACAAAACTTCAATATTACAACCAAGGCCTTTACGAATACATTCCCTTCCTGGATGATTCGATGGTCTGAAATTTCACCGGTAAATTAACTGGAAATTATTTTATTGAGAAAAATGTTAATTTCTATAATCCCCTTTCCCAGAGTCAGTCCACGGAAACACAGAAGAATTTTGATACGAAGGGTTGAAAGCTAGAAACGTTATTATATCTTCTTTCATGTATTTATACGTGAAGTGATGTGATCTGTAACAGTAACTTTTGATCGATAATATCAATTAATCGGTGGTCGAATGGTCTAAAAGACGTCACTCTTGCGACATACTGGACTGTCGATGACAAGGCGATAAGGATTCAAAGCACGTCAGGTGTAATAAGGGTAGTTTTCCCTGAATGATTTTACACTCTACCTTCACGCAAATTCGGGCACACTTCATATTAATTCAACCTTACGCATGCTCCACACACTAGTGTAATATTAGTGCATATGCTTTAGTGAGGCGTGGTGATAAAAAGAAATGATGAGACAATACCTACAAAATTGAGTCCTACACCTTAGCTCAGTCGGTATCGTGTCTGCCTACTGAGCTAAGGGTCCCGGATTTGATTCCCAGCATTGACAAAAAAAGTTATCAGTGATTAAAATATGGACTTACCCTATCGGAGTGATAAATTGACAACTGGGGACTGAATGTTGTGTATGTCCTAATATAAGTTAAATGAAAAGGCATATGAAGCTACGACAGGCCTAGCAAGCCGGTAGTGGAAAAAAACTATATTATATTATACATATATATATATATATGGCTTGAATAAAAAACTAGACAGGCCTCCACCGTTGTTCGGATTCCACGTTAAACTGTAGGTCGTTCATTTCATCTCATAATCACCCTACCTTTACACATTAGGGTAAGTGCGTATAACCCAAACGGGTAGTAAGACGCAGTTCTAATAATAATAATAATAATAAACTAACCCAGTCTATAGGCTGGAAACAGTAATATATGTAAAAAAGACTATAAAATATTATTGATAAAATGGTAAAACGTTATCAATGTTGGTAACAAAAAATTAAGTTTGTGTTTTGTGAAAGGTTTTTTTCTATGATAATTGTGTTTGTTGTAAGCACAGTTATTGGTGACTCACCAGCGTCCTCACGCAGCCATTGGAGGAATCGGGGGTGGCCATCCTTAGCGAAGAAGAGTATGCGAGTATCTGAGGAGCACTCCGGAAAAATGAAGCCGGCACCTAACTAGTAGGCAGGTTTTATACGAACCCCCCTCCCCCCCTCCTCTCCCTCTCTTCCAGAAGACTGGCCCACACTGGAAGAAGTTAGGGCTGTTGCTGCCCTTGAGAACCTCAACTCCCTCCTTGCACAGCGCCACAACTATAGTGGTCTCCAAGTCAACCTCAATACAAATACTTCCCCTTTGCACCCCTCATGCATCTATTTTTTTACTTTATTATTATTATTACTATCATCATTATTATTATTGTTATTATTATTATTATTCATGTTGACCATGTCATTTCCCAGTCATTGAAATTACTTGGGCTTATTAAATTTATTACTTCATCATTTAAGAAAATTGACTGTTTTTTATGTCTGTATTACGCCCTGGTTAAAACTAAGTTAGAATATGCTACTGTTGCTTGGAATTCTATTACCTTAACTGACTCTCTTAGGTTAGAAAACGTTCAAAGAAAATTTTCTGCTGCATGCTATGATAAATACTTTAGTAACCGAATTTATTATGATTATGACAGAATTCGAAACCTCTTAGGGCTCCAAACTTTCTTCTCGCGTAGACTTTATTGTGATGCCCTTTTTGTTTTTAATATTTTCAATAACAAAATGGTGACCTGGTGGTCTAGGGGTAAGGTGTCATACTTCTATGCTGGCGGCCGGGGTTCAATCCTCCGTCCCGGCAAAGATTTATCTGATTACCAAACCCTTCCTTCACCTTTGACAAGACATCTTGTGAATGTGAGGAATGCCAGGTCTCCACCGTGGTTCGGATTCCACGTTAAACTGTAGGTCCTTCATTTCATCTCACAATCACCCTACCATTGCACATTAGCGTAAGTGCGTATAACCCGAACGGATAGTAAGACGTGGTGCTAATAATAATAATAATAATAATAATAATAATAATAATAATAACAAAATTTATTGCAAATTTGCCCTTGATCATGTAGGCCTTCATATCCCTTCTCGGGCTTCTCGTAATCCTAAATTATTTTTTCTTGATAGCTCTTATAAGATGAGCCCTATAGGTCGTTGTATCCATAGCGCCAATTCTAGATTTGTCGAATTCGACTTTTATCATAAAAGGAAAGCTAAACTCAGAGAGTTATTTAATGGATATCCCATATCAATCATTTATCATGTATAGGTTCTGCCTATATTATTTAAACTTACAATATTTTGATCTATTTTTTGCATAATGTTACTGCTTACTATTTAGTTATTTGTTTTTAATGTTACTATTAATTCTTATTACTATTAACTACTTTTTATCTCGTAACTATTCATCAGTATATAACATAATTTAGCCATTTTTTGTCTATCATTTTTTCTTGTGTAATTGAATTGAAATTGAATTATTATTACTATTATTACTATTATTATTAGGTGTTCTATCGCACGACAGGCCCATTCATTTTATCACTGAACTAAAACCGCCAATGCACCTTGTCCTCTGCTTCCTTCAGCGCCCAGAATGTTCTTCTTTCCTTCAAGTCATCATGTATTTGAATCCTCCTTCTTCCTAAGCTCCTCTTTCCCTCAACCTTTCCTTCTATGACGTCGTGCAGAAGACAGTTCCTCCTAAGTATGTGTCCGATACAGTTTGCTCTGCACTGAAGAATAACATCCAAAAATGTTTCTCTTCTTAGGACTTCTTCGTTTGTCACCCTGTCCACTTGATCTTATCAAATCTTCTCCAGCACTCCATTTCAAAGCTCTCCAAGTACTTATTTTTCATTTTCCTAAGAGTTCAAGTTTCCGCTGAATACAGCGTGATTCGCGTGATTCTCGAAATGTAGCTACATAGAGAAAGTATTGTAGGTAATAGTGAAAATTGTAGAGCTTGAGACTATGATGAATCTTCACGTTGCATGTGACCCCGAACCCAAAAGAAGTGGATTTTACTATTCTGTCTATCCCCATGTCTGTCTGTCCATCTGTCTGTCTGTCTGTCCATCTGTCTGTCTGTCTGTCCATCTGTCTATCTGTCCGTGAGTTCGTCTAACTATAATTTGGCCTAGATCCAAAACGGTTTGATGGGTTTTGTTGTTCAAACTTGATATTTAGATGATATATGGCTATACCCTCAGGACGTGTATTTTTTTACTCTAAGCCCTAAATTAAGGGTAGTTTACTGGGTGATGAGGACTTATTAACAAATATACATTTTTTTTAAATGTGTTTAAAGATTTTGTTTAAATTGGATATCTGGGAAGTTTTTGATGTGACAAATAAAAATCATATATTTGTTTTTAAGGGAAAATTCGTTTGAAGGTAGTTTACTGATGGCAAATTCTAGAAAATTTGAAGTTCTTAGTAAACGAAACTGCCTATAGGCTAAGATTTAGTTCAAAATGTATATTTGTGAATTTTATTCAAGATAAATAATAATCTATATTTATTTTTACATACATAAATAACTATTAGAGGGGAGTTTGCAAATGACTGATTTTTAAAAATTTGGATAATTTTTAAAGTGGTTAGAACAATTTTGTTTGAAATGTATAGGCCTATATGAGGAGTTTTTATTTGACTAATAAGATGACATCTTTGTTTTTCTGAGGGAAGCTTACTTAAGAGTGGTTCAATTTTTTTTACATGCATTGCTGTTTCTAGCCTGTGGCCTGGGTAAGTTTTTATTCAAGTCTTATGTTCCCCACTACCGGCTTGCTAGGCCTGACGTAGCTTCATATGCCTTATAATTTAACTTAAGACTAGGACAGGTACAACATCCAGTCCCAGTCGTTAATTTATCAATGTGAAAGGTAAAAACCACATTTCACCAATGATACATTTTTCAGTAGACATACACGCTACCGAATGAGCTAAAGTGTCGGACAGGGTAGTTTACTGAGAACCTATTTTCGAACGTTTTGTTTAAAGCTATCATACAATATATGATAAAGTTTGTGTTATTGTGTCATAACACTTATTTTATATTAAAATTATTCTGTTTTTCCCTTTTATTCGAATAAAAAAACGTTGAAATTTTTAAAATGCGATTGAGCATCCGGTGGGATGGTAGGAAATGCGAGTTGAGGGCAATATTTTGGAATATTTTACATCACAAAATTTTTTAGACATAATAAATCGAATATTTTTATCCGGTAGAAACTCAGATTAATTTTCTTCACATGGGGTGAATATTTGTCAAGGGTGTCTTAGAATTTGATAACTTTTTTTCCTCTTCATTTAAAAAGTTTCTCATCTAATGGTAATATGTTCATTACAGATATTCAACAAATGTTGATAACACCATGTGTAGAAAATTAAACCCCATCTTTCAACTGAATAAAATATTTGATTTATTTTGCTAAAAACAATTATTGTTGGCCTTGAAAACTGCACAAAACACTTACCTTTTTTCACGTCCCCATACATCCCACTTTTATAGAATATTTTAAAACTAGTTTAAGACTGGGCTTGTTAACATTTTTTAGGTGAAGATCCTTCTAGTGCAGCAAACTAATCCAAAACAAAACCAAATATCCTTTGAGGTTTAGCCCAATTTATTGAAGCAGGAGTCCACGTCTTTTCAGTTATTTTTAAGTTTACGAATGAATATTTCAACTGAAATGTTTATAGTAGCACTTTTTTAAATTTTATAGGAACTACACTATGTTTAATATCTTAATTCAATTCCCAGACATTACAATTGTATAAAATTATGAGTATTATTGTAGAGAATAAATATATTATAGAGAACATTCAAATTATCTCCATTGATGGTTGAATGCTCTAAGGCGTCACTCTCGCAATATACTGGACCTGGGGCACACCTAAAGTAGCCCCATGGCTTCTTTGGTGCTGGCTGACAGCTTTGAAAAGTTACCAGACCAAATTATGTATCCCTACACCGAACCATATGATCTGCAAAAACATGTGTTTAGCAGCTGT
>CABFVX010009835.1:0-16625 GCA_902151425.1 Timema shepardi | reverse complement strand
GAACAACGTAAAACATTGTTTTAAATAATCTAAATAAGGAATTTTGATTTAAGGAAGAACACTTACCTTTTATTAAACATATTAATAATTATCCTTCTAAGAAGTGTGTTTGACTTTTTTATTTATTTTCAACGTCGACCATGATTGTTTTTAACGCAAGCGCAGTTCTATCAAACAAGTGAGTAGCGGATCTCGTGATTGTAAAAGAAGAAAATTAAGAAACAAGGCTCGATGTAAATAACTCAAAACCAGCGCGATTTTCGATTTTGACAGATAGAAATAAACATTTAATTCTTTTATGAAAGCATTGTTCACATTCATTGGGATATATCTCAATATTTATATTAAACCTGCATTGTATTTGATTTTTATCCCTAGTCCATAGCCAACATTTTATCTTTTGTTTTTATATATTAGTTTTCTCTTTGGACTTGTAAGTAAAGAATAGAAAATTTTAAAATTTGATTTGTTGAAGACTATCTAGAGGAGACGAGGTCTTCTTCTTCGGTGTTGGTCCAACATGGAGCCACATCTGTGGAGTTCCTAGTTCAAATTATTTTAAAGTGAATTAACGGTGGTAAATTAAAGTAAAAGTAGCAAAAATGGAAAGCTAAGTGTGTGTGCAAGAATTAGACTATCTATTTTCGTTTATATTTTGGAAGAATTTGAATTACTAAAGTGAAACAAATTTCTGAAGATGGTGTTTCAATATGAACTAATTCATGGGTGAGGTCAAGCCAACTCCTCAACTTTAAATTATTTTTTTCTCTTCTATAAAAATCAGAATTCATTTACGAACAATCAGAAAGACAGACTAATGCAGATAATTAAGTAACATATTATTTTATGTCTAATTATTAATTTTATTATTATATAAATTATTTTCTTCTTTTTTGTTTCAACAATATTATTTTATACTTTGTTAAATTAGAATTATAACTATCCGGAATTCCATAGGTAGGGATGTGATAAAAAGGGAAACAATAATAAATCCACAAAAGTTCCAACAATTGTTAGTTTATACATTTATTTTTATTGTGGTCTAAATTACATTTTATTTCAACAACCCATTTTTATCTAAATTGGTTATGTTTTAGTTTTTAAGTTTCCCCAGTGGTCTCGAGTATTGAGAGTCGTCGTGTCACTGTCTGAATTAGGAGAGGTAAATGTTTGTATTCTATTTCTATTATTATTATTACTATTTTTCTCCTAGATACTAGGGGTGCCGCCCAACAAAACACATACTTTATACATCTACTACGTACAATTGTTACTTAAACAAGATTCATAAGACAGTGATACTAAACGAGAAAACCATATAGTTTACATTTTAACACGTTTTGTTAGATAATTTTCATTACAATAGTGTATTGGATTTTGACCAGACCTGGATGCTACTACGCTTCTGTATTGTATTTTGTGATATACTGGATTTTCCAAGAATTTGCTTCACAACAGAGACGAAGATTCCTAAAAGAAGACAATGACTTTAACCCAAATATTTTACATATATTAGTCTATCCCGTCCTCTTTAATAGCCCCTTTTATGGGGACTAATTTTGTAAAGGGCATTTGTTGTTTCTATTCGTAGGTAGACGATCTATACCTCCAGTTTCACATTGTCTTTCATAGTGTAAATTTGAAATGTTCAACTCTGTGCTATAAGTGAACCAGAAAAAAAAGCAAGACACACATTTCATAAGTATATATTTCTTTTTATAAATTACGCTTGCATAAAATTTTATATATCTTCTCAAGCTAGCTACAATATTTCCTTATCGCGTAGGTTTCATAACTATATATATTTTCCTCAAATTATTTATTGCTGTGAATGAAATTAAAAATTACAAATGGTGTCTGTTTGTCAGTGGCCAAATATTTAGTAATGCTAGGTGTATTTAATAGAAACCAAGCCTGCTAGGTAGAGTCAAAATTTACATTAAATTTAAGTATCGATATGAGATGTCTGAAATAGGCAAATACATTCAAAATTCTACCACGCAGATAATATTGCCAATATTTGTTTATAAAAGAACACTAACCTGGTGTAGTCCGAAATAATACTTGTATGAATTAAAATTTGCACGTAATAGAAATGGCTTTACCACGACAAGCTTAGTAAGCCGGTGACCGAAACGAATCCATACTCGAGCTGTAAGAGGAGAAACAAAATGAGGAATGAAGTTATCAGGGAAAAAGTAAGAGTACAGGTAGGACATGAGATAGTAGAGGAAGCAAGACTAAGATGGTATGAGCATATAATGAGGATGGCAAAAGAGAAGATTCCGAAGAAAATGTTGGAAATGAAGTATATAGGAAAAAGACTGTAAGGGAGGCCAATACAGAAGTGGAGGAGCAGATAGCAGAAAGTGTTCAAGTGAGAGGAGAAAAATGGAAGATATTAAAGGAGGAAGTGTGGTAGAAGAATAAAGGAATATGAAGACATTTTACTAAACTGACAGGTGACCTGGCGGTCTAGGGGTTTGTTGTCAGACTTCTGTGCTGGCGGCCGGGGTTCAATCCTTGGTCCCGGCAAAGATTTATCTGATTACCAAACCCTTCCTTCCCCTCTGACAAGACATGTGGGGAATGCCAGGCCTCCACCGTGGTTCGNCCTTCCCCTCTGACAAGACATGTGGGGAATGCCAGGCCTCCACCGTGGTTCGGATTCCACGTTAAACTGTAGGTCCTCCATTTCATCTCACAATCACCCTACCATTACACATTAGCGTAAGTGCATATAACCCGAACGGGTAGTAAGACGCAGTGCTAATAATAATAATACTAAACTGAACCAGCTACATGTTGGAAATGGTTGGTGATGATGATGATGATGATTATTATGATTATGAGAAAGGGCCTTACATTAAAGAGTAGAATACCTGGTTGTTTCTGCCAATTTAATGAACAGTGCCTGCTACAAAACATTTCACTTTGAAACAAAAAAGTCATATGGATTAAATAATAAAAGGTCCAAAATAATTCTTAGCGTTCTCGCAATTTTTCATAGTTGTATGAAATAAAGTATTTTCCAAATTTCCTTGTGCCATATTTTGCCTCTTCTGTAGCAATAGTTTGTAGGATGAAACTACTTTTTATTTCACAAGAAGGGATTGGGGAATGTCTTAGCAAGCATATTATTTCTTTCACTGTAGCTAAATTAAATTCAGTCTAGTATTTTCCCCACAAATGAGGTATCATCCACATGTTTCGATGTTTTAAGGGTCTTATTTTTTTACAAGAATGAAAGAGATGCGAACAACAATGCCAACAACAATCCAACAACAATGTAATGTTTATATTTTAGTGTCAACAAGATGTATTTATTAATTCTCATGATGAAAATAATTAGTTTCGAATTTGATTAAAAATTATTTTAATTATTAATGAATATTATATTATTTTGCACCAAAAATTACGCATTATAACAGACTGTGGTTTTCCTAATGGGGCTATAAGGGAAGTAATTTAACCAGATTGATAAAATGATTAGAATAACAATATTAGATTTATTATAACAGAAAAATAAAAGATATGTTTTATTAAAATAGATATACAAAAACATAAGATAGAAGTTCCATATTAATACAGTCTTGTTGCAACACGGGCATGATCAAATGCAGTAGGCTTGAAGAGCAATGTTCACTTACAAACCAGCTGGACTGACGCAAGGCTACGGTCAGGTGATTATAAAAGAGAAATAGTAAGGTAATTATAAAACAAAAGTTAACTGGAAATCATATACATATAGTATTATTAATACATTTGTAATTTAAGCTAGCTTGCTTGATTAGGACTTAAGAAAAATCCTTAAGAGATATATTATAATGAATTTCAATAGAAAGATTAGTTGATTACATTGGGTGATGACTAACATACAGGTGTCCACACAAAATAGTACAATAGCCGGTTCTTTCCCTATTAGTACTGCCAGAGCATTCAATAGTAAATGCATTTAATGACCCACTCCCTGCGGTACAACACTAATTTAATTCATACAATACTAATACTCAGTCAATATGTGCCAAAAAAATGGCAGAGAGAAAAAAACTGTATTATCTGCGTGGACCCCATATAGAAACAAGCGGAGTTCCGCGCTTTACCCACCCAAGCTTATACCATACGCGAAGCGTGGCAACAAGAATGATTCAACACATTGAACACATTGACTCAACTAGGTCCTAGAAAAAGGATAGACAACCTGGTTGTAGTGCTCGTGGAGAATAGCAACCATTTGAACTAAGTCCTTATTACATCTGGAGCTCAAGGCTCCTATATCGAAGCTATATCATAAGGATATAGGAAAAAGGTAGTCTCTTGGACAAATATAAAAAGTCAGACGGACTTGAGCAACACTAGAGTTACTGTGACTACATCAACAAAGTTGGAATAACACAAAACCAAAATCTAGTCTCACTGACTGAAATAAGAAATCGAAATAAACATATTCGTCGCCTCGACTATACTAAGTGTGAGATAAACAATAAGTCAGATGGGCATTTTAAATAAACATTTTCTAATCTTTCAACTAGACGAATAAGTCAGATGGACTTATTAACGTCGCCTCTATACTTAGGAAATCGGAGAAGATTTTTCTCGGTGGCGCGGCGGTGAGAACCCCGTCCAACACTCAATGGCCACCGGTTCCTTCGTGGAGAGAGGTTCCTTCTTCAAAGACGGGATTGAATACCATAAACACGCCCAATACTCCATGGCCACTGGTTCCTTCGTGTAGAGAAGTTCCTTCTTCAACGACGTGATGTGATAGAATAATATAAAGTAAATCTGAGAGTCTTTATTTTATACCCTTTCTCTGACTAGAATGGAACAAAAAGAAAGAAAATAGAAAAACACGTAAAAACACAGGTGGTAATAGGAGAGACTGGAGCTTGAGGGGTGAGATAAAGTGGAGTTTCGAAAACACACCACCACGACAGTGGCGCTCGAGGGTCGTGGGAGCGAGCCCGACTTAGTTGAGTTCTCTTTCATGACAGGAGATGTAGTGAGTGAATGTGTTAGGAAGTACCCTGTCGCTATGCTTGTTGAATATTTTCCTAGAAGGCATGTTGGCAATATCCGATCCAATACAGCCACGGTTCTTTGGATTCCACTATTATAAGTTTAGTATTTTTATGCAGATTTGTATGATTAAAATTCTTTGTATTATTTTCTATTGGGAGCACATGGATAATATCCGAGTCCATCCAGTCGCTAACAGTATGTTTTGAAGGATATTATTATTACATATTTCAAATCTAATACTCTTCTTAAGATTTTGCCAATATAATTATTATAATTTCGTATTTTTACGTAGCCTAATTGTGTAGGTGTCAACTTTACATGATTGACACGCTACAATTTAAACTAATGCCTAAGTAAATAGTTAAATATTGGCTATCGGTTTACTGTGGCAGTGTATTTTTTTCAATATTAATCAATTGTAATAATCAATGAATTATTAGATTATTATAGTGAATTGCAATATGATATTAATTTTACTGAAATTCAATTAAACTGCCATGGCTTAGCATGCAACTTATTGAAATGCAATGCAATATGTACTACAATTGTAATGGTTTCATGCTGTAAAAGAGAATAAGGAATTATTGGTTACTACTTGTTACCGTTCCGGTTGTTAAAATGTCCCTATTCGAGCACTGATTATAGGCATATATTTTTATTTTGGTTTAGTACTACCGAAAGTCAGAAAGCAGAAAGTTTGTAAGGTCCAACCACAAGCATATGATCACCAATATTTGTCTAAGATAAGCAGCTCTCGATAGTAAAAGATTTACCTTGGCTATGTTTTTTCGATCCTTAGAGCTTTGGTTTCATACCCTTCTTTTTTATTTTAGTTTATTATACACTTTAAGAATTTACAATGGTACGGCCTATGAGGAAATCAAATATTAGGATCCACCGCCAAATTTACTTCCATCCAATTTGAAATAATGATAATTGTTAATAACAGGACCCGGATTTTGATGACCTAAAAATATTTTTTTTTTAAATCTATAAAATGACCTTAAAATATGAACAAAGAGTAAAAAATGCACCTGACTAAATCAAACACTAGTTTTACAAATGTAAACTAAACAAATAAACTCATTCATTCTGATAGTTATAACATTTATATACAAATATCTGCTTTAGAAGTGATAGCTACCCCCTCCCAGAGCAACCCTCATCAGCCTAGTTGCCAACTCAGCAGTAACATGTATTTTTACAACCATACAGACAAAGAGGATACAAAGTTCGTGGCCTACATTATCTTATAATTCAGAAAACTGTGTGTTTAAATAATTATGAATTTACAAAATATCGATTCTATTAAAAGAACATGTATGCTTAAAAATTACTCAAAAGCTACTAAAAATTAATAAAAATTACCTTTAGAGATGTAAACCAGGACAATTTGAACTGAAATTCTAAAATGACGAAAAATTGTATGTAAAATAAACATTTCTACAACAAGATGATCATAAATATAGTGTGTATAATTAGGAGCATTGTATGTGAAGTACCAATAGAAAGATGACGTCACTAAAATCCGAGCTCAACTAATCAATAAATCCCCCCCCCAAATAATATGCTTGCCGTAGTCTACTACTGCCACTGGACATTCCACTTCGGCCCTGTCCTCTGGCTTAATTGTCCGCGCGCTAGCTTTCTCTCAGCAGTTGTGTATGACACTTTAAAAACTGGATTTTTTCTCTCCAGCAATTAACACCGGTTTCCTCACTTAGCATACAGATTATAACTCACTTTTTCAGTTAAGTGTTTAAAAAATATATATATAGTTAATATTTTATATTTATTCTTAGTATTCCACAGGCAAATATGATTTGTTTCAACAAATATAAAATCAACTTTATAGATGCAAATAAATTGTCAAAATTAACACAGTGACCCAACACTCTTAATGCTTTTGTGAGCTGGAAGACAACTTTCTCCTTCAAATCGTATGTTACATCCTGTGATAGAACATGTTAGTACCAAAACTATATACCAGATTCTAGTTGGCTTGAGAGGTATAGATTGCTTCATTGAAGTTCTTCTTTGAACGATATCATATTTTCATCGACAGCCGCGTTTCTTGACACGGGTAGAAAAGTTTTTTTGAAATACATTAGTGAGATAATTTACTTGTGGTCTTACTTCATAAAGACGATCAAACGGTTGTGAATCTCTAGGAGGCAGATAAGATCAGGCTTTCACCGTTCTAGCCTTGGGATGATTAAGATATTCGCACCTCAAGAGAAACGAACCGGAGGTCTCCTGCCAAGTGGGAAGAGGTTTGGGACCGCAAAGCCCCTCTGAGGTAGCCAAGGGCTACGAAAAGGTCACAAACAAGGTTGTATGTGATACTAGTTAGGTTGCTTCTTTGTAATTTTGACAAAGCATAATTTGTGAAGTACCCGTGTGGCCGTTGTGGCCTTCCAGTGTCAAAATGTTCCCTACCCCTGCTTCCGTATAACCACCGATGAGTCTAGCCTTAGTGAAAAGAAACAAATCAATGACCTTACCTAAGTGGTAGTCCAACCCGAGAGGCAAGCGCCAAGGTGTGGTATACTACAATGTATTGGCTAAGAAAATTGTATTTTCTACACAAGGTTTAGTAAAAATAATATTGGCAGCATTTTTATTTTGACTACTTAAAATAACAAACTTATAATACAAAAAACTTTATGGTATAGCAATATTTATATATGAAACATAGTATAGGTCGACTGCATAATTAATTATTGATGTTGACCTAAATGTAAGAGTCTATTGAGAGTCTATAGTAAAGCCCCAAAATACGACACAGACACATTCTCTAGCGTCAAAACGAAAGACCGAATGTAAATAATTAAATAATGAAACCGGCTTGCCCTTGAACTTCAGGGTTAGATTTATTTTTTCTCTCTCTTTATTTCTTTCTTCTTGTGCGCATGAACGTCAACAACCACTTTCCAGACTAATATCTACTTTCTAAACATTACATCAAATTAAATTTCTAACACTATTAGTTCTAGTATCTATAGGTGGACCTTAAAAAATAAGTTCGCATTAATTTATATTTTGTTGGAGTGTAAACGTACACTTTCCAAACATAAAGGTTGTATCATCACGCGACTAACAAACTAACACCCACCTCGGTGACGTAGTTAGCTAACGCGCTAGTTTCGTGTAGAGCTAGACTGCTGAAGATGGGGAGATCAAAGTTCGAATCTCAGTCGGGTGAACTGAGAGGGAGGTTCCTAAATGGATTTCCCTTCTCTTTGCGGGTTCACTTCCTCTAAATTCAACCTTACTCATCCCTAAACCATTAGCGTAATTAGTACTTAAGCTTATAACCCGAACGGTTAGTAAGACGCGATGCTAAATAGTAATAGTAACACAATCCAAATTAGCCTATATCATACGACAAGTTATACACTCAGACCTAGATCCCTGTATTAGGATTTTGCATGCATTTCCCGAAGTGGTTTACATAATATTACCTAATTAGTTTCCTTTTGAAATTTCTTGTTTTAGTAAATATGTTCAAGTGCAGTGTCGCGGCAACTTTTTTTAAGTTCCAGGTCCACCTAACAAGGCTATTTTATATAAAAAAAATTTGTAGCACACTGCAATGTTTTGGGTAAGCACCGCGGAGGAAAATGGATTATGCAACCAATCCAACTGTTATAGGTAAATCAGAATTAGGAAAGTATAGACTATTTGGAGTGGAGAGATTATATTAAAACCACAGTAAACGTAATATTATATTTATTTATTTACTTATTAAGATATGTCTACATTACTAGACGTCTTATACTATATCTCTAGTCATTGCTTTCTACTTTATTTCTATTCCTTTATCATGAACTCTATTTCATAATTTTATGATCTAATATTTTATAGGAATGAGGCTCCTTAAGATTGGACTAACCTTTTCTCAAGTATTATAGCTGAATAGTACAATTCAATGTTTCATATACCTGGCAGTTAGGTCTATTTTGTCCCTGAACCCTCACAAAATACCTGCCTGTTAGAAGTGAAGTCCTCTAACTGGAACTTTTTTTAATATGCTGTCCTAGCCTTTAATATAAGAAACATTTCCCTAAACTAAGGAGAAAACGGAAAGCCAATAATGAGAAACCACTCTTACTGTGTCGGGGTTCCGGGTTCGATTCCCAGCATGCTCGATAATTTATATTTGGTAAATTGTTGATCTATGGATCGGGTACTGTGTTAAGCTAGTTCATACATCGTGTACTAATATAATTAGTTTGTTCATAAAGTAAACGTTAAAAAAGACCGATGAAAAAACACTGAAAAAAACACATTACATAATCTAAGCTTGACATAATCAATTAATATTATACATTATTGCTATAAATATCTGGAAGGTGAGGGTGGGGAAAGACGGGGGAACGGATGGTAAGATAATGAGAGTGGCTGATGTTTAAATCGAGAAGGAAAGAGAAAAAAACTTTAATTTTCAGTTGCTTGGACAAAATATTTGTAATTTTGACAAAGGAAAATTATAAAAATAGCTGTAATTATCATTGTTGTATATATGTGCTTTATTTGGATTAAACTTTATACAATTTGAGATAAACAAAACTGGAAAATAAATCTTGATGTACATATAGAAAATAATAATACATTAAACTAAGCAGGCTCCATGAAGGTTGCTACACAGTGTACATGTTAATCTGAAAATAAAATATATAAATATATATATATATATATATAAAAAATTAGTAAAATGTTTAAAATTTCAAGTAAATAGATTAGGCTAATAGCTCTCTTATCCCTAGATCTATAATCTGTGAGGTTTGGTAATTATAAAATGAAACATTTATTTATATAAGATTTCACACTACGGACGAAATTGTGAAAAATAAAGAAATAATAACCATTTGCTAGAAAAAGTATGTCTGCAATATTATGCTTGATGTATAAAACAATTATATTGATATTTTATTTTACCAGGGGACTATTCAGTCGCATTTAGAAAGGAAGGTTCTTTTTCCTAAATTTGTTTATACTTGCATATTTTATATACAATGGGTCCTTTAAATCTTTCTTGTTTTATCTGTTGCCATACTGTGGATTTATTAATTCCGGGAGTTGACCTCAAAATAAAACCTCTAAAAAATAATAATAATAATAATAATAATAAGTGAATACTAACATTAAATTATCAGTTTAGTTATTTAATTGAAAATTAAAGCAAAAGGATTGTGTATGTAGAATATTCAAAATCAATATTCTTTATATTTAATACCTATTACCGTTTTAGATGTTCAACCATTTTACTTTCCCAAAATTCATCATTTATTTCGATTTCCTTGATAAATACCCAGTTGCATGTGTGGACAAAAAAAAAGGTATTTTTTTGTGTGTTACGTGTGCCTTGCACTTGGTAGAAATAACTGTGCTCTTTCTTCAAGTAATATTCACCACACAGTAGTATATAGCATTTTAACTGAGAAATTTTCACAAATCCTCATAAAAGCAAAAAAAAATACGTTAGTATTTAAACATAATTTTATAATTAAATGTAACTTTCTAGTGTTTACAACCTCGTCTAGATCCTGTGTGTCATATACCGGTAAAGGACACTTGAACTCAAAGATTCCGTCCTCTCCTACAATAACATCTGTTAAGCAATAAAATTATATGATTAATGGTGACCTGGTGGTCTAGGGGTAAGGTGTCAGCCTTCTGTGCTGGCGGCCGGGGTTCAATCCTCGGTCCCGGCACAGATTTATCTGATTACCAAACCTTCACAATCACCCTACCACTACACATTAGCGTAAGTGCGTACAACCCGAACGGGTAGTAAGATGCGGTGCTAATAATAATAATAATAATAATAATAATATATGATTAATATTGAGGTAAACTCAAGTCCTGAATCAACACCTGCTTGTAAATAAAATGTATTATTAAAAACAATATTAAATCATTCCTAATAGTTTAACTGCCTGGACTAGCTCCTACGAAAGATAAATCTGCATCAACGAACAGTTCGCAATCTACAGACTGGATGCCATTTTTTTCTTTCAATTTCTGTTTTGCAGGCTCCTCTTGTTCCATGTCATGCCTTGTTGCAAGGGTTTATGTGTTTTTATATATTATAGCAAATACTGTATTTCTACAGGACGTAGTTTGTTGGAGGTGGTACAATTGGCCAAACATAAAAGCAGTCAATCTCTTCTATCTTTCAGACTTCCAGAAGTGGCATCTACTTTGGTTGACTGTCACCCGTTCCAAATGATTTATCTACATATCTGTATTTTTCAAATCTCCAAGGAAAATTAATTCCACACTTCTAGTAAATAAAGAATAAGAAGCAAAGCAATAGTTATGAAACTATGACAGACCTAAGTATTTAGTAAAAGATAGCACCATGTTAGAAAGTGTAGCATCATACTTTTGTTGCTTTGTAAATTTGTATTTGATTAAATTAATGCTTTCAATAGTGAATAAAAGTTTATTGTAAAATATATATTTTGCTTAGAATAAGCCAATAGGAAGTTGCTAGTTAAAATCTCACCCAGTCTATGTAGCTATAATAAATTATTTTAATACATCAAACTGCTACGAAATGATTTGAGTCACAAATATGGGTACTAATTAACCGTAGTCAATTATAGCACATTTTGAAAGTGTGTTTCTTTGTATATGTACCATCGTAACGTTCCCCCTCACGCTATTATTTTAAACCATGCCAATATATATATATATATATATATATTTTTTTTTTAATTTGAAATAAATGGGGAGAGTGGAGTTACAACCCTTCCTACCCCTCCCCGTCCCCCTACCTCGGGCCCAATCTCTATATTAAATATTACCGAAAAAATATGGAAGAAGAGAAAAGAAAAAATACATCGGTGAGAGCCCAAGTGGTGGTGGGCATCTCCCTCCCCGCCCCCTGGGTAGGTGCCCTACCGGAGATTTCACTCCACTTACTAACCACAATATCACCACCTATGGACTTAAAACTAGCTTAACCTAAAGATAAAAAAAATCCTCAATACTAACTTAACCTAAATACAAGTCCTTCTTATAGTTGGCTGCAGGGTATTTCAGTTGTTATCGCCTATCCATTTTCTAACTGAGAGCATTCATCCGATGGATGGATGGATGTACCAGATGCCCGACAGCTCCAGCCCAGCATCACACACTTGTCACCAAGAGGGCTGGACCCTATGAGTGAGGGGTTGATTCTCCCGTCTGAAGATGTTGTTCTCTTGTACTCCCTAGCTGGTATAAAGGCGCCCTCCAGTTCATCAGAAGTTCACACTACTGGAATCCAGAGAGCACTCCTTCACTCAGATAGGCTCCGGTTTGCCTAGAGATCCTCATTTTATGATTAGTTTGTTACTATGGTAGGAGATTGAGATTAATTTGAAGGTAAATTTAGTGTAGATTATTTAGGGGGGCCAACTAAACGATTGTTTGCCTCTATTATATATATATATATATATATATATATTGGACGCCTAACGCTTTATGTTGTCTCACTCTCCCATTGAGTTGTTTGTAATTTGTTATCCGAATAAAATAACTCTCTTGTTACCATCCTCGACTGTTATTTCAGAGTGATGATAAAGGGGGGCTACAATAATTTTCAATCAAATAATTTATTTGTTCACTAGGAAATAATTTTTGTATTCATTAAATTATAATAAAGTCAGCAATTCGAACAACTTTAGCTTGTTAATTTTCTCAAAGCATGTTTGTTTTTGCATAGCAATGTCATCAATTACCTCACAATGAACGTGTATTAATTTCAATTTAGGATCTTGATTTAAATTAGTTTACGTCCACTTTTTTTCTGGTTCTAGCCCCATTTGTAGTGTTTTGAAATTAATGTAATAAAATATAAGACTAAGATTTTACAAGAAGTTCTTAATTTATTCAATCTCAATTTTACAGAAAGCTATGGTCATTTGTTTGTTTGTTTGCAAAATTGTGAAAAGATCATCAGTGTGGTGAAAAGCCTGGGCGAATAAAATACTAGCAAATACATGCTCCGAATATACTCTAGAAAGTGGGCGAATCCTTTAGCTACAGCAATAGTTTCACTATCCCATTCAAGGTTAAGGAAATGAGCTAAGCAATGAACAAACAATGCACTGGGAAATGTGTCGCGAACAAGTTTCTGAGTACTATTTATTTCTCCAAACATTACTGCTGCCCCATCATAGCATTGTGCAACAATATTGACCCCACATCCTATATCTCTCACTACATAATTAACATGATAAGCCAAAGCAGTGGCAGACCTGTCAGCAGAAACGTCCATGAAACCAAAAAATCGTTCCATAATTTCCCTATCAGAGGATACATATCGAAATATTGTCGATAGATGTGAATGTTTTGAGATGTTTGATGTTTCGTATAATAAAATGGACACAAATGTTTCGTTTTGAATTTCTTTTATGATTAAATTTAGTAAAAATCGTTTTAATTCACTCAATGAGGTCATTTTGTATTCCAGCTGATAACCTAGTAAATACAGTAGACGATTCTAAACTTCTAAATGCTGATATAAAATTTAATTATAATCAGAAATCAATTTTAGGACCTCAACGTAATTATTTTCCCTATTTTTAGAATGAAATGACTCGTCATGACCACGAAATGCCAGTGCTTGAGTATTCAAATAACATATATAGCGTCTATTAGGTGCTTCAAAACTTCACGATTTTTTCTTACTTTAACACTGTGTGGTTCAATGCTATTTTTTTTTATGCATTTATATGCGATTCTGATCTTTCGCGATTTTGAACTACATTTCAAAGATTGTTTAGATCATTGTAGTCACTTTTTTTACACGTAGTTTTGTCCGTTTTGGCAAACAGCAAACAAGGCCAACAGTACAATTTATTTTTCTGAACCACATACAGTTAGCAAAGAATGCTTTGAATAAATGTTTTTTTTAAGAAAATGCCTTATAAAGCAATAGTTTTTTCTTAGTGTGGTTATATTTAACTCAGGAATGAATCTGGTAATAATCACTATTTTGACGCGTTCTTCAAAACTTCTTCCGGCAAAAGATGTATCTATGTTTATACTACAAATAACATACTTGAACTAATTACTCTCTACAGCCTCTCACTCCACTCATTATATATAACATAAACTTTCTTTTGTTTGCTTTCACTGACATACATCAAAACAAAAGCACCTGCTGCAGCAAACTCCACAAAAAATGTGTAGGCATGGGTGGAGTCTGTAATTTGTCAATATTACCCCTTTAAAACAATACTCCCATCCCCCTAAGTTTCTACTTTCTTCTCTTCTGTGTTTTGAAAGGGTAAGAGGGGTGTATACGATGGCATATTTTAGTTTATTCGGTTATAGTCATCAATGGTTGTTGAAAAGTTGAAACATTGTTGTTTACATTCCTACCTTAATCCCAATGCGCTTTCCCTTCTCCACCTCCTAAATCTATGACGTCACAAATAATAACTACGCTTGGTAGAACTATGGGATGAAAGACGGTAAAATACAGACTTCCAATCACCATATAATGGACTAGTGCACGTTTTTCATGCATGTTACGGTCACTGTGTTGTGCGGGAATATTTCTTTCAAACAGATTGGTGATTGAAGACTATTTTTCAACCAGTAAATAAAATAATTACTTGGTGAGGAGTGCTTGCCTTGCTTGCCCTGACGCGACGCCACTGAACTAGAGGAACATTTTGTAAATGTAAGGTAAATGGTGTAACAGTGCTACAGGGTGCAGCTTGTAGGTGATATAGCTAGAGGAACATTTTGTAAGGAGATGGATGGTATGACAGTAGTTCTAATACATGATGCAGCTTTTAATAAATATTTTTGAAGGAACATTTGTCACGAGAGGTATAAAAGTGACACGCTTTAGTGGCCGTATGGTCTAAGGCAATTTTTCTCAAACTTTCTAGAACCGCGACCCAATTTTTAGAACGGAAAACTTTCACCACCCCCCTGGCTTTACTAGTAATGAGAAGGGTTACTTTTTAATCTTATTTTATTTCTGAAATTTTTTATTGAAGATAGTTTTCCAAAAATAATATCTATTTCTCCAAATGAGTCGTGTGCAAAGGGTGCGCTTGTTTCTCATTTATGCTGATAACGGCTTTAATGTTTACACCATCAGTACGAACATGGAACCCAATTTTCGTATCCAAATACATATTCATCTTATTTATCCATATCCTACATATTTTATCACATTCCAATTTTTTCGTTATTTTTAATTTATAAATGACTAGCACGGTACACCGAGTGGGTTTCCTCGCTCCTTTACCTCAAAATGGAGAAAATTATTTAAAACTCGTAGATATGTGAACCAAATTAATATATATGGTTGCAGAAACATAGTAATAAAAGGGAATCACATTCTATTCTACCAAAAAGAATAAATAAAATATTATATACAGTAGCAGAATCATGGAGAAGAGAGGAACAAATCTGTCCACTATGGAGCATCATAATAAATTCATCATTTTCAAAATAACTCAATTTAAACATAATACTTTTGATTATATATAGTTCAGCAACTATTGCTTTTATAAATATATATTTTAGACAAAAGTTTGTTTTATCTTTATTAGTCCAATATTTTTTCAATGGTCTCAAAGAGCTGTGGAGACATACCCTCAAAGTCATTTTTAATGAGAAATGAGAATAGACATTTTGTTTAGCTATGTAAAGAATACCTACATATGAATTTTAATCAAAATGGTTAAAAACGGTTTTCAGGAAACAGATTTTAAATATTTTCGCCTTTAGTAAACCACCCTTAGTTTTCGGATTAGATAATTATTTACTGATTTATAAATTCCTCGGGGAAACCTAATGAAATCCCTAGCTACCAAGTTTTAGCCCAATCGGTAAAATAATTTCGGCTCTAGGCCGAGATACACACAGACAGACGGCACCGCAAAAAACACTTTTTAAGGTTCAGTGTGTTATAAAAATCTCGCATGTAATTATTTTTACGATCACAGTATTGTCTCTAGCCGAGAGGTTGCGAGAAAGTAAAAATCACAACATTTCGTGACCCCACCAAATATCAACCTGCGACACACAGTTTGAGAACAACTGGCCTAAGGCGTCTTTCTCTCTCTCTCCACACAATTGCGAGTGCACTTCCTCTAAATTCAACCTTATTTATCCTTAGCACGCTAGCGTAATTAGTGCATAGGCGTATACAAGGTCACGTTATCAATTAGGCTGACTAGGAACTGTGGCTAGGGCATACGATCCTTTTAAGGCCTACAATATTGCAATTGAAAAAATACACAAACAAAAATATCCCAAAATAAAAAAATATATATAAAATTTTAATTTTATTTTTAAAATCTTTATTTTGATATTTGAATGACAAAAACAATAATTTAAGTCATCGCGTTTCTAAACAGACTCAATGATACATACACATTAGTGTAGATCTAGTCGATACATTCAGTTTGATGTTTAAAATATCACTTTGATAAGTTTTATTCAGAAATGATGTCATCAATTGTCCTATAGCATAATATTAAATTAGCATAAAAATGGTGACCTGGTGGTCTAGGGGTAAGGTGTCAGACTTCTATGCTGGCGGCCGGGGTTCAATCCTCGGTCCCAGCAAAGATTTATCT
>CABFVX010009834.1:0-16625 GCA_902151425.1 Timema shepardi | reverse complement strand
CAACGAGGGGCAGTATTCAAGGCTTTTACAAATGGCGTTCCAATGTGGGGCATCCAGCATCTGTACTTTACAAATGGCGTTCCAATGAGGGGCATCCAGCTTCAGCACTTTACAAATGGCGCAGCAACGAGGGACCTCCAGCTTCAGTCTTTTACACTCTTCTCTTGAGTGGGTGTCTCAAACTGACTCCTGGGTGAAGTGGACGGCGCTGATAGCAATGGGGGTTCAGATGGCTCAATTGCTATTGACCTCCTAGATGGTCTTGGATTTGAGCTTGGACTCTGGCTACTATTTGTGTTCATATTTTGTATATTGAGTTTCTCCCCCACTGGCCTCATCTGATCCACATGGTGGAATTAGGTGCTATCCCCGTGTTTTATTAAATAATGTTTTTTTTCTTTGACAATTCCCAAAAGTCACTTTTTTTCAGGGTTTCTATAGGAACGGAAAGCGACGTTTGATCCTTCCTCGAAAATCCTTGGAACATCCACTGGATCCTCGGAACACCGCTGAAGGGCTAAGGGACCTAAAGGCTTTACTAAATCTATACGGCTCCTTAGCGCACGTCCCAAAAAGAGAGATGCAGAAGATACTCCAGTGATGGAGTGGGAAGTCCTCCTATAGACTATCAGGAATTGAGTTATAGCAGTACTAATATTGATTCCACTCAGTATGGCTGCTTTGAGAGAGGCTTTAAAAGTCTGCACTCCCCTTTCCGCTAAACCACTGGAAGCCGGATGATATGGTGCAATCCATTTTGGTTTGATTCCTAATTCAGAACAGAAGTTTAAGAATTCTGAGCTAGTAAATTGAGGGCCGTTATCTGAAACAATGATGTGGGGGGGGGGACACAACAATCTTGAAAAAATAATAATTTTTCAGCAGTTTAATTGTTGTTGTAGAAGTTAGATTTTTTACAGGGTGAACATTAACCCACCTGCCGAAAGCATCCACAATAATAGGAAAGTACATGCCTTTGAGAGGGCCTGCATAATCTATATGGAGCCTTTCCATGGGTGATGAGGGGCATTGTCACTTGTAGTAGGATATCTTGGCTGGGTTTTTTTTCATCTGTTGGCAAGAAAAACAGTTTGAAATCATTTTCTCAATATCCGAATCAATTTTAGACCACCACACATAACTTCGTGCCAATGCTTTGCTCTTAACCACTCCCATGTGTCCCTAGTGTAGCTCATATAATACTCTGGATCTTAGGCATGTGGGTATGTACAGTAGCCCCATGGCTTCTTTGGTGCTGACTGACATATTTGAAACGTTACCAGACCAAATTATGTATCCCTACGCCGGACCAAANGGATCTTAGGCATGTGGGTATGTACAGTAGCCCCATGGCTTCTTTGGTGCTGACTGACATATTTGAAACGTTACCAGACCAAATTATGTATCCCTACGCCGGACCAAATGATCTGTAAAAACATGTGTTTAGCAGCTGTCACTTCTGACGGTCAAAATTTAGGTATACACCTAAATGTTGACTGTCAGAAGTCAGCTGTGAGCTGTCAGTCAGCACCAAAGAAGTCACGGGGCTACTGTACACCCGCTGGCCCCAGAAAAGGCAATCATGGAACAAGGAATATTCGTGCTGTGGATGTCCCCAACTATTTATGCGTTTTAAAATAACCCCCGATTTAAGTGATTGGATGAGTTCCACAGATTCTTTTTACATTTATTCAAGCTTCTAATTATTTCCTTTGCAGTAACTGGTAGTACATTGATTTGGCCTAAACTAAAAACTTTTGAATCCCTGTCAAAATCCTCTGCTTGGTTTTGCAAAGGTAGACGTGACAAACAGTCTGCATTCCCATGCTCCGCACCTGGACGATATTGAATGTTATAATTGAACGCTTGAAGAAATATAGCATACCTCTGGAGTCTTAGAGCAGACAGAACCGGAAGTCCCTTGGATGATCCGAAGATGGATAGTAACGGACTATGGTCCGTTATTAAGATGAATCGATGGCCAAAGAGATAGGCAAAAAACTTTTTTACTCCAAATATAATGGCACATGTTTCTTTTTCTACTTGACTCCACTTTTGCTCCCCCAGGATCAAGGTCCGACTAGCAAAGGCGATTGGCCTTTCAGTGACATCACTCATGCGATGGGACAATATTGCCCCTAAACGGTAAGGGCTGGCATCAGTAGAGAGGAAATTTTTTTCTTCGGGTCGAAGTGGGTAAGTACCCTGTCAGATGCCATTGTTTCCTCAATTTGTTCAAAAGATTTGACACAAGCTTCATTGAAATTAAAATCCACTTCTAATTTTAAAATATTGTAAAGGGGATGGGCTAAAGTACTAAGATCTGGTACAAATTTACCATAGAAATTGACTACCCCCAAAAAAGATTTTAATTCTGTTACTGAAGTTGGTGGCTTTATTTTCAAAACCGATTCCACCTTTTCAGGGCATTTGTGGATACCCTCCTTGCTTATGATAAATCCACAGTACTTAATGGAGGGTTTTAGGAAGGTACACTTGTCCACATTAACCCTGATTTTATAATCTTCCAGCCTCTGACACACCGACTTGAGCAACTGATAATGTTGAGTTTAGATTTCAGAGCTAACACAAATATCATCATAAAAACTTTAACTCCTTTAATATCTTTCAAAATCCCCTCAATTGTTCTCTGCCATATGGCAGGAGCATTAGTAATGCCAGAAGGAAGTCTATTATACTGATAGAGCTCCTTTATAGTGTTAATTTGTTAAGTACTTGCGATCAGACTCCTTAACTTCAATATGATTGAAAGCCTGGCTAATATCAAGTTTTGAATAAAATGAACAATTTCATATATTTGCAAGAATACCTACGATATTCGGAATGGGGTAGTCCTCGATGATGAGTTGAGGGTTTATGGTTGTCTTTGTCTTAAAATCACCGCAAATCCTGATTGTGCCATCACTCTTCATTGCAGGAACCACCAGAGTAGCGTGGTCTGCATGGGTAACGTTGGATAAAATACCTTCTTCTCCCAAGCGATCCAATTCTGCTTCCATCTTAGGAACAAGGGAGTAGGCCCCATTACGATGTCTCTTGTACACTGGAACCAATTCGGGTTTAAGTCGGATCTGAGCCACCACTCCTTTGACTTTACCTACTCCTTGTCTTAAAACATTCTGAAATTTTACTAAGATATCTTGTAGATTTTCATTTTTGTTGGGAGTTCTTGAAGGTTTATCGATCACGTTTACAGTTCATAAAAGTTCTGTCAAATTTAACTTAAGGTTTCGTAACCACTCAAGACCTACTATGGTGGCAAAATCCCCCTTTACTAAGTATAAATCCAATTTGTTTCCATTAACTAGGACATTAGCTTTACCCAACAATGGTATGTGTGCGCCGGTATAGGTACGCAATTTTACTGTAGTGGGTAAAATTTCTTTATTTGGAAACTTGCTCCTAAATACAGTTTCATTGATTAATGTCACATGCACCCCGGTAACAACTTGGAACGCCATATTTACCCCATCTACTGTTAGCTGTACCATGATTTTATTAGGCTTCACTGAATTTTTAATATGAAAAATATCAGAAAACACGCCAGAAGTTTAATTTAAATTGATACTTTCTCCATCAAATGTTTGATCCTCTGAGCATACCTGGTATAAAGCCCTATTTATTTTAGAGTAGCTCAATATTTATCTGGATAAGTACTTCTTGTGTCACCGGTAACCTTTTTCTCACATGCAGGACTTATATGTCCTTTGCCCCCGCAAATATTGCAAGAAGCGTTTCGATACCAACAGCTACCAGAATCGTGATTTGTAAAGTTACAATGTATGCAACGTATCTTTCCTGTACTGGAGTTATATAATCTTTGTTTCTGAACTTTCTTTTGAACTACATTGACATTTGTGGTACAAATATCATCTTGTGGGACCGAAAGACGTAAACTAGAGTAAGAACTAGCATACTCAAAAGCAGACCCAACATTAAATGTGGGAAGCTCCATTAGTTTCAATTTCAGATCTTGAGAACGTAGTCCGTGCACAAATTGATTACAAAGGGCGTCATTGAACCAATCATTTGGAAATTTACAATAACGCGTAAGTTTTTTTTAATTCAGCTGGAAAATCAGCTGGTAATTCCCCTTCATTTTGCACCCTGTTTTGAAACTTAACCCTTTCTGCCAGTTCATTCGGTTCTGGCTGAAAAAATGTAGTCAAAAATATTTGCAAGCTGTTCCAATGTTTTAGACTCTGGTTCAGTTGGCTCACACAGATCACATAACCTTTCGTACGCGTGTTCGCCAATAGCGTCAAATAAATGTAGTCTGCTTATCTTCCTGTACATTGTAAATCCTAAGCTTATTTTTTAATCTTTTTAAGTAAACTCTACAGTTGGACTTAGATGGATGAAAATGTTCAATATTAATCTTGGGAACTGATTCAGTAACATGAACAGAAGCCCCTTCCTCCCTATCCACCATTAAGGAGAATTTCGTTCGCCAGGAAAATATCCAGGGGAGAAACAAAATGTACGCGGATTCTTTTCACACCTCGTCGCCACTGTTATATTCTAGACAATCCTGGAAGCTACCTTTCACATATTACAAACGTGATAAATTGCTGTGGTTTTAGTGTTACACTCTCTAACGAAAACTCTTGGAGTTAACTTTTCTGATTGGCCACATTTGTCCACACGCACTGTCCTTCACACTTGCGTGTATATCCCAGTGTAGCCAATCACTCCACAACACATTTCCTCACATACATAACACTAGCAATACAACTTATTATGAACCCCATCATAATACAGATTAACCTGTTGTGGATAACGCAGCTGTGAATGAAGACAGAAGTAATACACCTATCGATAACACAAATGATGTAAATGGTAATGATAAATGTGTAGTAACCATAAGTGGACGGTGCATTGTAAAACCTAAAAGAAATCAATAAGGGGGAGGTGTTAAAAGTACTGTACCAGGGAAAGTAATTTATGTTGGGTTGGTAGCACCAAAGCTACCTGTCAGCTCTAAAAAAGATGATGTGATCTGTAGTGAACAGTAATAGAGCTGTAGTGTAGTGAGCAGTTATCTTCTTTCCGTGAAACAATATTTATGGTACAAATCGTTAATATAATAACTATGCTAGTCTAAAGTTAATGATTGTGTCTTTCAACTAGCACACATTGACCAACGACACACTCGGTAGCTTGTAGACATTCTTTGGATCCACTTTCTCACCCAGGCTCTTTTATTCCTTTTATGTTTATTGAGGTCTTCGCATATGTCTTTAGCAACCATTTCAGCCACAACACAGATGGCTTCCCTAGCCATATCCATTTTGCCCTGTTTAATCAGAAGCACTAATCACTAATGACCAACCACGCTAACTAATCAAAGTCCCTTGTTATTTGTTCGTTCACGGTAGGAGTTTACCTGGGAAAGGACTTTTTTCCCTACCAGAAATCTATTATATAGTAGGATATTGGTAAGAAAAAAGACCTTTCAGAGGTAAACTCCTCCCGTGAATGAAGTATACCATCACGTGTAAACACTTCTGGTATGCAAGTCAGCCTGCGTGATAACTAGCATGCGCGTAGGCTAGAAGCATACTAGACATCTAGCACGAAAAATCATCCCGCGTAAACGCCCCTTTACTATCCTTTCAGGTTGACTTCCTTCACTATCACTTTACATTATTGAAGAGTGATTCTACACTGTCTTGATAAAAAATTAATAAAATTGATGCTTTAATGAGCTAATATTTCCTCAAAATATGCTTCAGTAACTTAATTTACCATATAAGAAAATGTTAGAATCATAAACAGTTAGAAATTTAAAGTGTTTAGTATTTTGTTTATTATTCCTTGGTGTAATAATGCTTGATCACGTCTTCTGTTCCATTTCCATTCCTCTATGCAGAGTTGCAGATGCGTGCTGTACGGGCTCTCATTAGACATTATTTTATTGATAAATTTACTTAAATTCAATTTTTAATGCTTATAAAAGTTTATGCTGATACTTTAAAAATAAAGATATTATTTCTAGCAAACAATATGATATAGTAAATGCTTTTTTAATATAAATGTGGTAAGTTTGATAAAATATGTTTTGCAATGAATAAGCTCAACATTGATTTTAGACAGGTTAACCAACATAATTCTAGAACTAAATAGTAACTAAACTTGAGCTAGTTTTGTAGCTAAACGTATTAATTAATACGAGATTTAAATATCATAAGTTTGAAAACATTTAATATAATAATATATTCTTGATATTATATTTTTAATTTAAAATAATTATTATTTTGGAAAGGGACCAGATAAAAATAGTAAAAAGAATCATTCAATTATTTAGTAATCTTCTTAGCTATTTTTATTTTCATTGCTTTGTCATGGTAATACAAGTAAACAACTTCAATCAAGTATAATTCAAAATGGACGACCGTATTGAATAAATTTACCGGTCAAAAGTGGTTCTAAACCTCTATTACGTTATTAATGTGAAAATTGAAATTAATTGTTAACAATTTGTTAAGTAACCGAATGATTTATATGTGGAAATGCTGATACTATTTCAATTAAATAGACTATGATTACTATTGCATTTTAAAAATTGATTATTAAGTACATCAAGTGAAAGCTCGAAAATTACAAGCCTACAAAACTTTCGATCTTGAACTTAAGCGACAATCTCGACTTGAAGCTCGGAATACAACAGAGCTCTAATTTCTAGTAACTTTTTGAGCTGTCATCCAAGTAAACTAAGGTAGTAAATATACTATAAGAGGGCATCTGATAGGGGCTGAGGTGGCAAGGGATGGGTGTGAGTCTGTGTTATTTTTCATCATCGTATGCACATAAAACACTGCTCATAAAGTTTCGTTATTTTCTAAAATTTGAAGTTGTTGACTGTGTTGACAAATTGTTTAATGCGAGTGAAGCCGCAGGCAAATACTAGTTAAAAATAACTTCAAACAAGACCTTCCTTATTGGAAAGTATTTTGCTTTAGTAGTTCTATTTAAATGCCTTACCACCACAATCCACTGAAATGTTTCGATCCCATGCGTCATAAGACCCAAAAGAGGGTGCCAAGATTTATTAATCATTAGTTGAAAATTCTTAGGTATACCTGTCGGGACGAGGAGGTATTATGCAGTGCGTTAGACTTGAGGAATACAATCGTGTCAAGTGCTCAAACGAACTTGAGAAAAACAAAAGTTATAACGTTGTGCTATCGGAAGAGAACCGAAAGTTATTGTGCTTGAGTTTATTGGAAGAGTAAAATTGCCAGGTAAAAACTGTGGAGACATGGTCAATACACATTTTAGCGCCTCTCAACGTGTCTTGAACTATTTTGGAGGGGGCTCCTACTCATTTTCTAGATGGTGGATATCTTTTATATGTATTGGTCAAAAGACCTAAATAATATTGCTGCTTGTTGTTGTTGTTATGAATGTTTTAAATTAATCAATTGCTGATTGTCAATAAAAAAACTAACAAAAAAATGTCGTTATTATTTTTTAAATTTTAAAAATAAGTTGTTGGAGAATCAAAGACCTGAAGGTGACGAAACATTGTTGTGACTTAGATTGCTACCCAAAGAGAAATTAAAAGGGTTGAATTGTTCATCTTATCCATAATAAAATTATAGTTTTATAAAATATATATATTTACGAGTATATCTTACCCCTTAATGTGAACAAACCAGTACACGTACTAATATACATAGGTATTAAATATATGTAAGCCAAAGGTTTCAGGGTTCGATTCCCGTGTACAGGTGTCATTTTTTTCAGAATATGATATGTATTAAATGGTTGAAAACTCTTTAGGAGAAAATGCTACATATACACATTGTTTTAAATATTATCTAAGTAAATATTTATAATATATATCAATGGTCGAATAAAGGAGGCAGCAGTTTTCTCATCACGGCGTGAGAAGCGTTAGGAGGTCTGCCCACTGCGCCAAGTGTCCAGAAAGAATGTATAGCTCCCTCTCTGTCTGTCTGTGAAGGGAGGTTTGAGACTTGTATTTGTCTGTTAATAGAGTTTTGATTTATTCTATGTCGCGTGGATAGCGTCAATGGTCAAGACGTATAATAAATCACCTGTCCGTGGGGCGTTAGCATGTCTGTCCACAAAGCCAAGTGTCCAGGCTCCGATTCCCAGTATGACTGAAAATGTTGGTTTAAGGGGGATTGAGCTTTGTACTTAACTAGTACATCAATTGAAGCAAAGAGACGGTCTTACATTAATTTTTTTGGTAGATACACACGTCAAGGTTTCGAAACCATATATTAGCTTCATGCCATGATGTTTTTCTAGGAGAGCGGATTCCAGTAAGGTGCTTCCTTGTATCACTCTCCAAGCAAAAGCAGGGGTTCACTTCCTTGTCCTTTCATTGTTTCAAAATAAAAAGTAATTATGTTGTTACCAAACCTATGGCAAATATGATCCTTTGAGCTGGAAACTCCCTAACCGACCAAATAAGGTGGTAACCATCCAGTGGACCAGGATTCGAACCCCCTCTCCCCCAGCAGTTTAGTATACCAAGAGAGTGCTGTCTTATACCTGGAGGTAGACTTTAAGCATAACATTGAACTCACACGCTTAGCAAGGATAAAGATTAAGTAGAAGACTTGAGAGTTTAGTTAAAGCGTCCTTGTTTTATTATCTTCATTCTTGGCAGTCAACGGTATACTCTGCAAAAAAAACTCTATGGTGATACATGAAACTTTATAAAAATATTATATAACTTTATTTTGTTCTCTCATCGTTGATTATAAGAAAGATAAATCTTTGAAATTATTTCTGAAAATGTATAGATCATCAACAATGTTTTGAATCAAATCTTGAAGTTACATTGTAGGAAAAGATTTAATTATCTCATCAGTACACAATTGACTTAATCCTATGTGTGAAGTGGAGATACGATGAGTTTTAAAACATTTATATCAACTTAGAAAATAACCTCAAGTGTAGTGATTGACAGAGGTGATAGTCAAGACCCTATTGCCAATACAAGATACTTTAAATCCTTGTTACATTAATATCCTATATTTATAAAAGTTCCAAACATTGTTCATATCTATATTTTATGAATGTAGAAGATGTTCCCACTTCTACTAAGGTTACAAATATGTTTTATTCTTGTTTACCTCACTTGATAAATCCCTCCTGATTGTAATCAAAATATAATTAATATAATATCTAATTAACTTAAGTCCTAGAGCGGTATCACTACCCTATTCAATTTAAATGGCCTAGTTATATTTTGTTATAGCAAGGAGAACTATACTGTATCTCTTTACCGCTCTTACTCAGTAACCTTTACTTCTTTGAGTTGGAGAAACCAGAAGTTTAATCTCAGGTTATTTGATATGCCTAACCTAATACCCGTATCACACGACACTATCTCGTACTCAAAATCCAGTGTGCTAGCTAGCACTAGCATCGTGTGAATCAGAAAAAGTAGACTGGTTCTGCCTCTTTGTACTGGCTACCATACTAGTTGTGTAATTCGACCAATCAATGCGCGCTGAGACTGTGTGTTGAGAAATGGTAGAAATGGCGCCAACATGGTAATCGGATGTTATTTTGTTGTTGGCAGAAAATTATTCTTAACATCCTTTTTTTATATAATACCAAACTGCCACAATATGACAAAATATTTAATATTTATTTAATTAAAAACATGTAATCTAAAAACGACAAACTGTGTTCCAGTTCCAATTTTAATCTAATAGCATGCCAACCTTGGGTAGTTTTTTTTTTAGAATATAAAGTGTGCGTAGGCCTAAAAAAGAACATTTGTATATCAAGGATACTGTACTTGGACACCCATGGGCTTAGGGGCCTCTGACCACGTCGTAAATAAATGAATACAAATTTAGGGAGATACTAAACGTTAGTGTCAGCCCGAATGTATATTACCTAACCTCCGAATGTATCATTTTTAGCATCCCACGACCATTATTTCATTTTTCCAGCCAGTCCATTGTCCATATTCTTTTCCTACGCTCCATCTCAAAATTTTCAATACCATTATTAATATTAAATGCAGCTGCTGCACCCAAAATTAATCTCTGACGTTCGATAAATATTTGCACTAGACCCTAGTACCAAACTAGCAGCGTGTGAATACTCTAGTCCCGTTTCTATTGTACTAGCTAGTACACAGATATCTAGTCGCTAGTTAGCACACTTGATTTCTAGTACAAGAAAGTTTCGTGTGATGGTAGCTTATCATTGAAACCGGTAATAATCTTCTTAAACTGAGGTTATAAATTTAACCTCGTCAAAACCTAACATAGGCTTTTAAAATATAGCCGATGTACTGTACGTACATATTAGTTTTTTATTTAAATTTCTAACAAGCTGTACTAAAATAATAGGCCTATATCGGTAGACTACTGGTAGCTATAGAAATTTATCTTGAGTTGTTCAAATATGTTTTTAGTTTTTGTAACATTTTTAAAAGTGAAATACATTCAGGGTCTATAATCATGAAAGGTAAAAACAATATCACATGTTTCAAAAAGTTATTAGGCTCATTGGTGACCTGGCAGTCTAGGGGTAAGGTGTCGGACTTCTGTGCTGGAGCTCCGAGGTTCAATCCTTTTCATCTTTCATTCACCCTACCATTACACATTAGCGTGTGTATAACCCGAACGGTTAGTAAGACGCGGTGCTAATAATAATAATAGTAATAACTAGGATCATTATTGTTTATTCACTTACTACACAATCATGTGTTTTATAGATTGTCAATTTTGTAAATAGGACACCTACATGCCAACTTTCACAGCTCTAAAATGATTTAATTAGCTCTTTTCTTTGACGCTTATTTACATTTAGGCCTATTTATCATATATGCATTAAAAGATTCTTCCTATTATGCATTATTTTATACCATTACCACATTATTTACACACAAAGAGTAAGATATGGGCTTAGAACGCTATAAGTTGTATCGCTTTTGGAAACGAAAATAAATAAATATTAAAACTAGACCTAGTGAAAAGGATCATTGTTAATGATAATGCACATTAATAAAACACAACATATCAAAATGATTATCATTGATTTATTGTCGAGACACATATTAGACTCACCTAGCTAACAGGATAATGTTCTACTATGAAGTTTCATCCTTGATCCACTGTTCAGTGAGTAAACTTAAAAAAATACGTTATAACCTAGGTTATAGGCCTATCATTTGTGCTATGAATTATGAACTAATCCCAGCTAAAAAACACAGCCTTCCATTTCTCAAACAATTAATGGTTAATTAAAGCTGGGTTGGCTAATATACATTTTTATAGAGATTTATTTGTTTTTCTGCACTTGGTTGTCATCGATGTAAGCTATAGGCTAGTGAATAAAATGTTGAGATTCTAATGAAGTAGGCCTATTTCAGATTGTCTACCAGTCATGAAAATTGTGAGACATGTAAAAGTCATGAAATTAGATTTTCTTCGTGAAAATTATGAACTTAGCTCTGAAATCATGAATTTTTGTGAGCCAAATTCAAAGTGTATAGAAGTGTATAATATATTTTTATACTCTGCTCAAAATTAGCTTAAATTTACAATACTTCCCAGTGATGACATGGTTAGGAAATGAGAAAATCTTAGAAATCAGAATTTATGAAAATCTCAGTCTGTCAAGGGTGCGAGTGGCCATTCATTTTTTAGTCTTTTTTTTAATGAATATTTATTTTTAGGTCATAAAATTTGTTTTACATAATTTGATATTTTATTCATCCCACTAGTTAGGTAAATATTGTGCTATTCAAGAAGCCAATAATCGTAATATTGATATGCCAAGTAGGCCTCTGTGTTGATTGTGATACAATTATGTATTTTATTTGGAAGTTTTTTTTAGCACTAAAACCCCTTTTCACAAAGTGAAAGTATGTGGGCTTAACCCGATATTTTCCTTCTCAAATCTGTATTAATGTTGTTTAATATACAAATATGAGTTTCTTTGAAATTTCAAACACAAATTATATAAAGATAGGAATGAGAGGGAGAGAGCACTAGGAGCGATTTTAAAATGCCTTGATAGTGCTTTAACTCACTAGTTTCCAACATTTTTCAGATTGTAGCCCCCCGAAACAAATTATAATTCAATGTGTCGCATCTTCATCCATAGCCCCCCGTCCCTCCACCAGTGGTTGTGACGTGAAAAAAGTTTCGATACTTTACTAATATAGAAATTTTCCTTTCAATACTAGTATTTTTTACTCGATACTTTTCCCCCGATACTTTTACTGATATTAATACTCACTCTCCGATATCGAAAGAAACAACTTTGTTGTTATCTTCACTCATGCTGGTATCATGCTGCTTACTATGGTTAAAGAAGAGTACAAAATAGACTGAAAAAATATATTACTAATCATATTTAGCTATTAAATAACTTTCCACCAGCTAGATTTCCATTGACGTTTTGAAAGCTGGTATGGTAAATCCTTTTATAATATTCATCATACAATACTATCTATTTACCTTCCAAGTTTCAACATATAAAATAGGCACAATATACCTAAATATACTATAATATGGTTAAATAACTGTAATTTTCAGTGTTTAAATAAATATGAAAATACAATTATGATGAAAAAGTTGAAGGTATTATTACTAGATAAAACAAATTAAAATAAATTTTTGCTAAAATTTCTATATTGTTTCTTACTGTTATTGATATTTTTCTTCCGGTACTTTTAATGAGTGCAGCTATCGATACTTTTCTTTCGATACCAGATCACTAACCAGAGGAAATTAAAAACGTTTACACATATTTCTATTATTCTCTGTGTGTCCAATAATGGTAAAATCAACAGATATTTGATTGGTGGATAGTATGAGGAAAACGGATGTTTAGTTGGATAGTAATGGGAAGTAACATGTTTAATCAGATAATATTGAAAAAGAACAGATGTTTAAATAAATGGTATTGAAAAAGCCCAGTTGTTTATATTGGATAGTATTGGAAAGGAACGTATGTTTATATTGGTTAGTATTGGATATGATATTTTCACATATCCAGCAAAAACATGGACAGTAAATGTAAGAGAGACTAGGAAAGAGGAAGCCATGGGAATGAAGTTTGTGAAGAGGATGTTATCTGTCGTGAGGAGAAACAAGAATAGGAATGAAGTTATCTGGGGAAGAGTAGGGGTAAAGGGAGTACATAAGATAGTAGAGGAAGCGAGACTGAGATGGTATGGGCATGTAATGACGATGAAGGAGGCATTTTACCAAACTGACCCAGCCACAGGCTAGAAACAGTTGATGATGATGATGATGAGTATTAGAAAAGAATAGCTTTTCAATCAGATAATATTGGAAAAAACATGTTCAGGTAAATAAAATTATGAGTAGCGAATATTTTTTATAGTAAATGAAAAAACAAATAAAAAATAATTTATAAATCTATATTTGGTTCGCAGACCCTGATTGGGAGCTTCTGCTTTTAATTCTCGAGTAACATTGACTACAATAGATACACCGGTGAGCATAATTTAACTTTAAGCCATGTTTTTAAAAATATTACTTGTGTAAGTGAAAAATATGTGTCAACGCAACTTGGATGTTAGTCAGCTAACACTAGTAAACTTGGATTAAATGACTAACACCGTGTCAACGGGCCTTTATGAAAACCTTAGATACCAAGTTTTAGCTCAATCAGTTAAATAGTCTAGGCTCTAGGTCAAGATGCACACATAGGCAGACGGAATCGGGTAAACCACTTTTTCTGGGGGGATTTTGAGGGGGGGGCGTTATTAAACGTCGACATTTATCAAAATCTCAAGTTTGATTTTTTTTAATGATCACAATACTTTCTCTACCTGAGGGGTGAGAGAAATTAAAAATAGACAAACTATTTGCAGAGCATAAAATGCCCTACAAAAATGCCCCATGAGTGCATATATCTAAATAATTAGCACTGCATCTTACTACCCGTCCGGGTTATACGCTAGTGGGATAGGAGTTGAGAAGGTTGAATATAGAGGAGGTGAGCCTATATTTGCGTGGAAGGAGAGTGGATAACCATTTAGGAAAAATCCTCGAGTTCACCCGAGTGAGATTCGAACCTCGGTCTCTTCGTCCTCGGTAGTCTAGCTCAACTCATAACTAACACGTTAGCAAACTATGCCACCAAGCCGGGCCAACTATCTAAAAATTCAGTTTAGGTGCAAGGGCTAATCAAAATTGCACTTACAAGACCCCCACATTGAGGTGAACTCACGCTTGTGGTCGGCGAATGAACATTAGTAGCACTCTTGATTTGTACATAGTAAAATGTTGATTACGTCATAAAACTTTTTTTTTTCCTTTTAGGTTTTTAGCACGGTGAAAGGCAGTCTTCCACAAACAAACTTTTACTATCAAATGGTGTTAGATTGCTGCTACTAAATGATGTGTACACATTTGTTGTAAAATAAATATTTTTAAAAGTTATTTTCTTTTTTTTTTCAAAATGGAATTACTCCCCAATCACATTAAAATATATTTGGAAAATTTTGGTTTTTAAGGTGCTTGTAAATTATTGCAACGGGTGTGACAGTAACAACTAAAATATATATATAATATGTGTTCTCAAATAAATATCTTATTTGAGAGAAGCTATATTTTAGGATCTTAAATTCAGGGAAAAATTTGCTATTTTTCATAAGTTATAATGTATCTTTTAATGAAATGTATTGTAACTGATTATTTTTCTTGGAAATTTTTCTTGGGAGTAGATTTAATCAATGCTATTACTATTGATTTGTTCTTTAAAAATATTTCAAGAATAAAAAAAGTTATTTTCATTGTTATTAAATAAAGCTTCTTTTTTTATTATTTAGCACCGTGTCTTACTACCCGTTTGGGTTATACGCTTTAAGTACTAATTACTCTAATGGATTGGAATTGGGAAGGCTAATTAGAGGAAGTGAACCCGCATTTGCTTGGAGGGAGAGTGGAAACCATTTAGGAAAAACCACCCTCTGTTCACCCGACTGAGATTCGAACTTCGATCTCCCCGTCCTCAGCAGTCGAGCTCAACACGACTAGCGCGTTAGCCAACTACGCCGCCGAGGCGGGTATGAAGCTTCTTATAATTGGTGATAAAATTAAATTTACACTTTACTAAACTTTATCATATGATTCATAGTAGTTTCCTTAATGTGGTTCTAAGTATCGTCACCAAGACACATCTAGTTCACCGGTTACTGCTAGAGCACTCTCCTCCATGTCATACTAAACCTGGCCGCTAGATAGGGGTGTGTATAGTATAGTGTATACACTTTCTCCCGGGGCCATTGGCAATCTACACTTGAGTCTGGTGGGGACTAGTCTACATAACACCCCCTTCCTTTATCAATGAGCACGGTCATCAAAAACTAAACAAAAGAAGATTTTTAGGATCACAATAAACTCAGTCTACTCAAGTTGCTCCAAGCAGACGAAGCAGAAACGTTTATGTGCAGATGATGCATGGCGTTCATTATTCTATTGTTTTCCAAACGTTAATAGTCTACCTTGATAGAATACATAAACGACGAATGTAGTTAAAAAATGGCACCTCCCAAAAGTAAATTATGAAAGTGTTTTGAGAAGTTGGAACCCACCTCGGTGGTGTAGTTAGCTAACGCGCTAGTTTCCTGTTGAGTGTTAAGCTAGACTGCCGAGAACGGGGAGATCGAGGCTTAAATGTCAGTCGGGTGAACTGAGTGTAGTTTTTCCTAAATAGTTTTTCGCTCTTCCTCCATGCAACTGGGGGTTAACTTCCACTAAACTTAACTTTCCCAATTTCTAATCCATTAGCGTAATTAGTACTTAAGCGTACAACCCAAACAGTTAGTAAGATGCGGTAATTAAAAAAAAAGTTAGATAGCGAAAAAGCATCTTGTAAAATTTGTTTTAAAATTTTAAAAACCATTGTAATTTTCCGTGTTTAGATAAAAAATGAAAATGCAATGATGATGCAAAAGTTTTTTTTATCACGTCTTACTACCTGTTCAGTTTATACGCCTACATAATGTGGTAATGGTATCAAGGACGGGGAGATTGAGGTTCAAACCTCAGTAGAGTGAACTGGGGGTGGTTTTCCTAAAGGTTTTCCACTCTCCCCCCCACGTAAATGTGGGTTCATTTCCTGTAAATTCAATCTTTCTAATTCCTAATCTATTAGCGTAATTAGTACTTAGGCGTATAACCCGAAAAGGTAGTAAGTCACGGTGTTAAATAAAAACAAAATTAAACAAAATTAAAACAATATTTCCATCCGAAAAGATGGAGTGGTCGGTTGAAAATACAGTGGATTTCATTGAAGATTACCACAACGCTCCAGAATTGTGGAATGGTATGTTGACTATTTATAAAGACAATAGAGTAAAGATGGATGCGTTGAAACGCCTCTCAGTTAAGTGTGGTTCCAATGTCAAAGAACTAAACAAAAAAATAAAAAATCTGCGGCCAGTTTTTCATCGAGAACACAAAATATTGAAAATAAATAGTGGGGATTCTCCATTAAAAGGAAAAGTGTGGTTCGGGTATGATCAGTTAGCCTTGTACCACCCCCTTCTCCTCTACTGGACAAGGGCAGGTGAACACGTACAACAAGGTAAAGAGGGCAAAAAAAAACAGGAAATGATT
>CABFVX010009833.1:0-13976 GCA_902151425.1 Timema shepardi | reverse complement strand
GGGGGGGGGGGAGTTAGAAGGAAGTGACATACTTTTTTAGTGGGGAATTTTAGGAAATGATCAGGGAAAAGGTCGGGAATTTCATTGGTCAAGTTTAGTAGACACCATGAGCTATGATATGTCTTTTAAATTAAGAGCAATAAGCAAAGTGCAACAAACAAATGACTTACAGGTTGCTAAAAAGTTTAGTCCGAGGCTGATGTACAACTTTAGAGGAAAGTTTAGGTGTGCCTGCGCGTCAAGACAAGCATTCAGAAAGGCTAATAAAACTGTAAAATTTGTTTGTTTTTATCTCGAGGTATATTCGAGACTATTTTATTCGTGTAGAACACCTACAGAATTTGCAGAACCTAGGCTAGCCTCAACGTGACTTATTAACATTCACCATTTTCTGATGGTAATTTTATAAACTCACTGGTTATTTTGTAAAATATTAAGTGAGTATGTGAAATAGTACAGAAATTTCTTAAATTTCTCAACTGAACCAGTGGTTTTGTAGATACACCGGTGATTGTACAAACCCACCACATTCACAGTCGAATATATATTAAGTCACTTCAAACTGTACGGACACGGTAAACTCTATAAACTTGTTCTAAAATAAATGGAAATATGACATAACCTAAAACAATATAAAAACTTAACTGATTGTTAAAATCTAACAACTATAATAGTGAACGGACCGGAACCAAATTCCTGCAACCATTAAACAGATATTGGTGACCTGGCGTTCTAGGGGTAAGGTGTCAGACTTCTGTGCTGGCGGCCGGGGTTCAATCCTCGGTCCAGGCACAGATTTATCCGATTACCAAACCCTTCCTTCACCTCTGACAAGACATCTTGTGAATGTGGGGAGTGCAGCCATTTGTAAATCAACATTCATGTTTAGTGAAATTACAGCGTTTGTTTGACTAACATTTTTTTATTTGGATATAAGATTATTTTTTAAGTTTTCCTACATTTTTAGGTCATTTTTTTTAGCATGTTTAATGTCATACCGGTTATTTTTGACTATATTTATTATTTGGGCCCTGCTTATAAGTAATGTATCAGGCCTAAAAGAGACTATGTATTGTTCTTTTAATTCTGGACTTAGTACAAATGTATAGGATATTGTTAAAGATCATAAATACAATGTAACTGTGAGAAATTTAAACTAAAGAGCAATTGGTGTGTGTAAGTTTGGTCCTATAGTGTCACCACATAACTCGAGAGAGTCTTGGTTCACTGCAAGCCATTTTTTTCTATAGATATCGCTAGTTCTGCCATTCAATAACTTGTTCATTTAATGTGATTATAACTTAACTTTTGTATACTTAATCACTAACACTATGTAATTCCAAGGTCACAGTAAACTTAAAGTAATAAACTGTATTGTGTGACTAGGATTCGCGTCTCATAATTGTGTTATATTTGGAAGAAGGTGCAGGAAAGGTGGATAGAAACACAATAATATAATATGGCTTATACACTGAAAAAAACACAGTTCACACTTTACGTTGCTGCCACTGGACAAAGAGGTAATGAATGCCTCTTGAAAAAAAATCCCATTATCAAAATGAGTATGCAAGTGTGTAACCCAAATGGCAGTGCTAAAAAAACTTCATGGAACATAATAATGAAAGTTTTTCCCTAGACAAACTTTTACATTTAATTAACATTGTGACCCGCCCCGGTGGCGTAGTTGGCTAACGTGCTTGTCTTGTTGAGCTCGACCGCCGAGGACGGGGAGATCGAGGTTCGAATCTCGATCGGATGAACTGGGGGTGGTTTTTCCTAAATGGTTTTCCACTCTCCCTCCATGCAAATGTGGGTTCACTTCCTCTAATTAAACCTCCCCAATTCCTAATCCATTAGAGTAATTAGTACTTAAAGCGTATAACCCGAACGGGTAGTAAGACGCGGTGCTAAATAAAAAAACATTGTGTGAATGTTATTTGCAATGTGATGGCTTCCATCTTAAACAAACACAAGAACCTATATGGTACACATCATAAACATTAAGTTTATTGTGATCCCAGTATAAAGTAAAAGATGTAATTTTAACACTTCATGTTTGGAAATCTTAACTTCATTATTAAGTATGTTAATACTTTTCAACACTATCATAGCAAATTCTTGTATTATCTAATCTTTATATAAACATAAATTCTTAGTCATTATTCTGTGTCTTAAAGCGTTCAAACCCCGTTTTAAGATCCATTCTAGGATGACTGATATTCAAATAACAAATAAAAAATGTCCTTACCTACAGAGAAGCTATGTATTCAGCACAACCAAATCACAAATATTAAAATTACATTTTTTTTTTTTTAGTAATTCAGTTTAATACTCTTTTCTAGTTCTGCATTGAAATATTATCAAAGGTAATTAAAACACAAAGATCAGAGACAGTAATCCTCAGATCTCTCAATTACTCAAGAATATTTGAGAAGAAAAAAACTAGACAACCTTTTTTTTAAATTGTTAGTTTGAATTTTTTTTTTAGTGTTGGTAATGACACGATCTTACAAGTAGATTAGTCCTTAGGATATACTCAACAAACAGGTTTCACACACTTAAATGATTGTAAATTCTCATAACAATTTTTTTTAAAGTTGCAATTTCAGTTTTGTTTAGTAACTAAAGATTTAGGTTACGCCCACGCTTGCGACCTGATCACCGTGTTTTATGACCAGTTATCGCGGCACCAAGGCGTGAAGATGTGTTTTTAGCCATAGTAGTATATAGTTATATGAAGAAGAAATACAAATATAGATAATACGTTGTCCACCCCATTAATATGCAGACACATACTTATGGACAAACTTGTAGAAACCCTGAAAACACACCCCTATTTAATAATAATGTTTTCGGTGTCACGTATAGAACGCAATTTATCGCTATGTTCACGGTATTAAAAAAAAAATTATTTACAAAGTGGAATTAATTACTATGATGGTGAAACAACCTTTGCACTCCAAGCCCTTGCCAAGCATTTCAATCTATTGTTAGTTTGTTTACTGTATACGGTCTGATTTTTTTAATATACTTTTTATACTAATTAAAGAAGTTCCTACTTTGTTCATTAATTTGTTCATTGTTTAATTCAGCCCAAATCTCCACTGTTGCAACTGCAACCTCCATCAAGATCTTGGATTTAACGTTTCTGTTCGCGTAGTCTTGACGTTTCAAACTCCACAGTGGTGATCATTTATTAATAAATATAGTAGGCCCGTGACTTCTTTGGTGCTGACTGACAACTCACAGCTGACTTCTGACAGTCAACATTTAGGTATATACCTAAATTTTGACCGCCAAAGTGACAGATGCTAAACACATGTTTTTTGCATATCATATGGTTCGGCGTGGGGACACATAATTTGGCTTAGTAACTTTTCAGAGCTGTCAGTCAGCACCAAAGAAGCCATGGGGCTAATGTAGCTCGGTGGTGACCTGGCGGTCTAGGGGTAAGGTGTCGGACTTCTGTGCTGGCGGCCGGGGTTCAATCCTCGGTCCCGGCACAGATTTATCTGATTACCAAACCCTTCCTTCACCTCTGACAAGATATCTTGTGAATGTGGGGAATGCCAGGCCTCCACCGTGGTTCGGATTCCACGTCAAACTGTAGGTCCTCCATTTCATCTCACAATCACCCTACCATTACACATTAGCGTAAGTGCGTATAACCCAAACGGGTAGTAAGACGCGGTGCTAATAAAATAGCTCGGTATCAAACATTGCTAAGTACCGTACTCTACCGATTGTCAAACTCCAGACGGCGGAAAACACCGGGCGATTTGCAAGAAAGTTAGTGGGGGAGTGATAGCATGGTCCCGAGCATCTTATCGGTCGACATTTTAACCTGGGATGACGCAAGCAAACCCTCACAAGTGTCCAGTGTTCTCGTGACACAAACACAAGTGTGGCCACCCTCATAAGAATCAATGTAATACACTACTGCAACCTGGTCGCGAGCGTGGCCGTAGCCTTAATGTGAACAAAAATAAGAATAAAAACAATCATATCAGTGTGGAGAAGTAAACCTCTTGTGCTTGCCGGTTTTCTAGTTTTCAAATTTGGGATTCGTAGGTAAAAATGAATATTTAGACATGTAAGTGAAGCACTGTCCTTCTCTAAATAAAATAAAAGCTACTGCGCTGTTACTCGGCAAGTTAGCCATGTGACCCAGAGTTCATATACCTTGACAGAAGAGAGTTCCGGAAAAAAACTACATTCCCATAAAGATAACCGCATGTTCAAACTTATCATTCTCGTGTAAAAGTAGATTGCCGGCGCTGGGGATATTAATCCGGGTCAAGTCTACTAAGGATGGATTTTCATAAATTGTTTCTCGTCCCTATCCTATTAGCATAATTAATGTACCAGTATGGATATAACCCAAACGAGTAATAAGATGTGGAAAAACCAAACCTATATCAGATTGGCACAGGTGTACGTGGAGTAAAGATAGTCTATGTTATAGTTGTCAGTTTCTTCAATATTTTAATGTTATTGTTAATTTTTTATAATTAATAATATGCTATTGCATAACACACAAGTTTGTATATTAATTCATACAAGGGTCTAGTGATTAGTTTTTATAACTGTAATGAACATGGCTATGTAAATATGTATGAATAATTGTATATTAATGCATTTGTGATTAATAATTTATTGTGCATATTTTGCCAGTAAATAATAATTTACAACAAATTTGCTGAGATATTTTATTTTTGTTGGTGTTTAAAGAAGTGTTTGAGAAAGAATTTGCAAGGAACAAAACAATTTGTTTCTTAGTAAATTATGTAATCATAATCACCAAAACTAAATGGCTACATAGAAGATTTTTAAAATAACATCAAAATGGCAACCAATATCCACCAAACATATTTAAATATTCATCTATAGGCCTAGACAGAAAAAAATATGTTTGTTTGCAAATTCATACAATGGTGGTTGACAAAATTCACAATGGGTTAATAAACTTGCAGAAATATTAGAAAGAATAAACAACAAATACTTAATATCATGTTTGTGCAGCATGTGTGACAATGGGTACAAAGTACACCCTGTACAACACTTCAAGGACACTTCTCTGCTCCATACAATTTAATAGCTTTGCTAGGCCTTAAACTTTTCCTTGTCATTACCATCATTCCACTCTCTTTCACGTCCTCATTCCATTCTTGTAGTTGTTCCTGTACTTCCTCTTCCTTCTCCCCCCAAACCATCAAGTCATCAGCAAACGTCATGGCTTTGATGTTTTCCTGACACTTTTTACTACCATTATAAATAGAAATGGTGAGAGGGCACTTTCCTGCTTCGATCGATTTTTTAATTTTTAAACACTCCACCCTCCCACTATTCGTCTTAACACAACTCCTGTTATGTCCATGCATGCTTTTCATTCTCATTACAACTCCTATTTCCACTTTGTCCTCCACCATCGCTCTCCAGACTTTATTTCTATCAGCCGTCGTACGGCAAAGATTAAGTCTTGTATACCTCTATTCCCTAGATCCTTCCTGTTCCTCTCTCCACCATCCTTTTAATTTTAATTCTTATTCTCCTTTCCAGTAACTTCTCGTATATTTTTGTACAGTGGCACATCAGCGTCATTCTCCTATAGTTTGTACACCTCTTCCTGTCTCCCTGTACCCTGTTCTCCTTCAAAACAACTCTCAGCACCCTGCTTGGGCATTGTATACCTACTTCCCCTGCTTCTCTTATCATTTCATCCACACCCGGTGGTGTTCCTTGTTTCATCCTCTTTAATGCGTCCTCCACCTCTTTTCTCCTCTTCTGTGATTTCTTCTAGCTACTCTGTTTCACTCTCATCCCTTTCCTCTTCCAGCTTGAACATCTCAAAATATCTCCTCCATAGTTCCTTTTCTTCCTCTTCTCTCTCCTCCTGTTTCTTACTTGTCTATACAGAATACCTTCTTACTTTCTTCCATGCACTATTCCAGCATTTCTGTCCATTTTTGCATCCAATCCTTCCTGACTTCCCATCTCACTCACTTTGCTCTTTTCCCTATATTTTTCCTCATTCCTATTCTTGCTCTATTCTCCTCCTCCATGTTGTTCCATCAGAGTGTCTCCTAGTAGTACTATGTCACTTGACTATTCTTACCATGCCCTCCCATCTTGCATGCTCTAAGGTTAACTAAGCTCCTCTGCCCGTACATTGACAATAGGAGAGGTTCTGTATGATTCCAATTTGTCCCTGGATGCTGTGATGGAAGGACTCGGGGAGCAGTCCAGATTGTTTGTAGCCTCCATAGGAAAGACGAAAATAGGAGAGGTTCTGTATGATCCCAATTTGTCCCTGGATGCTGTGATGGAAGGACTCTGGGAGCAGTCCAGATTGTTTGTAGCCTCCATAGGAAAGACGAAAATGGAAGTAAAGTGGCTTAAGTTATTTGTGAAAATGTTTTGTAGAAACAGGAGAGAGGGTAAGTATCTTAATGAAGCATAAGGACCATGTCCAAGAAAGATCTAAATTAGTAAAAGCAATCAAATTATTTACTGTATTTAACATAAGGCTAGGAAGTATGGAATTTCTATGTTTGACAGTGTAACGTTATTTACCACCCTACCACGTATTTCTCTATATTAATCTAATTTTTGTAAATAGTTTCCAATTTATTTTCGTTTGAAATTATTCAATTCAAAGTTTGGTCGCAGCTTAACATGATGTGTTGCAGGCGTAACAAATAATACTATTTACATCCATTCAAAAATAAACGGACAGAAGGAAGAATGTATAACAATGTTTTAAATAATTTAAATAAGGAATTTTGGCTTAAGGAAGAACACTTACCTTTTATCAAACATTAATTATCCTTCTAAGAAGTTTGATTATCCTTCTAAGAAGTTTGATGACTATTCTTTATTTATTTCAACGCATGCGCAGATCTGTCAAACAAGTGAGTGGCGGGTCTCTTGATAGTAAAAGAAGAAAAGGACGTTATGCAAATACCTCCAAACTAGCACACATTTCAATTCCGACAGAAATAAACATTTAATTTTTTAAGAAAACATTGTTCATATTATCATACATTTCAATCTTTATATTAAATTTGCATTTTATTTTATATTCATCTCTAGTGCATAGCCAACATTTTATCTTTTGTTTTAATAGTTTTCTCTTTGTACCTGGAAGAAAATATAACTTTTTTAAATTTGATTCTTGGAACACTTTCTGAAGAAGATTAGGGTCTTCTTCCTCGGTGTTATTTTAACATGGAACAAAATCTTTGTAGCTCCTGAATAAATTTATTTTTAAAGTGGAACAATGGCTTGAAAGTAAAGTTCAAGTACACAGATGGTAAGTTAAGTGTACGGGCAACAACTAGAGATTGTTTATTCCGTTAAATTGTGGACAAGAGGGTATTAATAAAAGGAAAAAAATTCAGAAATTAGTGCTTCAACATGGACAAATTCATTGGTGAGATCAAACAAAATATTTAAATTTATATTTTTCCATTATTAAGAAACCAGGATTTTTATGTAAAAACTTTGAGAAAAAGACTAAATATATTCAGACTCTTTTATTTATTCCAGAGAATTAATATCTTATTTTATGTCTAAATATTAATTATATTGATTTATTTTTCTTCTCTTTACTTAACAATACTAATTTTTTTGTATTACTCAAAATTATAATTATATAAGTTCAGCCTATATTATCTTTCTTTTACTCTAGTATTATATGTCCTAAACTCCTAAATTCAACATTTTTCAGAGATTGTTATTTTAAGTGATAAATTTTTGTTAAAGAATATAGGTAATGGGTATTTTTTATTATTGTCAAATTAGAATTATACTTATTCAGAATTCCATAGGTAGGATTGGGATGTGGTAAAAAAGGAAACAATAATAAACCCACAAAGTTTCAATAATTGTTTTTTTTTAATTGTAGTCTAAATTAGTACATTTTAGTTCAGCAATCCATTTTTTTTATTTAAATTCTTCATGTTTTAAGTATTCCCCAGTGGTCTAGAGTATTAAGAGTCGTCGTGCCACTGTCTGAATTAGCCAAGATAAAGTTTTTATTATTCTAATTTTCTCCTAGATCCTAGGAGTGGCGCCCAACAAATACATACATTTTATTCATCTTGACATTAACTTTCATTAAGTAAACAGATTCGGAAGACACTGATACTAGATTAGAAATATTTAAAATTATATCGTTTGTTTTTTCATAACAGAATGATGATAAAATTTATTAAAATATTGCCCACAAGTGGGTGTTTACAAACCACGCAATATTGTGGTGACATAAACAAACTAAAATCAATTTGGTTATTCCTAACCAAAACAAATAGTAAATATATAGACCTGATCATTCTAAAACAATGTAATTAACAAGTGAAAACAACCTTATTCTTAAGTGTTGGCTCTAGGCCACCAACCCCCTTAAAAAGAGCAACTATAATAATAATAATATTTAGCACCGCGTCTTACTACCCGTTCGGGTTATACGCTTTAAGTACTAATTACTCTAATGGATTAGGAAGGTTGAATTAGAGGAAGTGAACTCGCATTTGCGTGGAGGAAGAGTGGAAAACCATTTAGGAAAAACCACCCCCAGTTCACCTGACCGAGATTCGAACCTCGATCTCCCCGTCCTCAGCAGTTGAGCTCAACACGACTATCGCGTTAGCCAACTACGCCACCTAGGCGGGTGGCTTGCAGTAAATTGAAACCTTGCCATTCTAAGAGAGGGTTCAAAGACTCAACTTGGGCTTTTAAACCCTAAAGCAATTACAAATGATATAAAAATTTAAATAAAATTCAATCCGAGGGATTAAATGATAAGACGTTGTAAAATATGTATATGATGACAGGAAGAATTAGTGAGATCTTTTGTACCACACCCTGGAAACTGGAGATGATGATGATGATGATACCACAATACACCAACTTGGCCTTCTATTATTATTATTATTATTATTATTAGCACCGCGTCTTACTACCCGTCCGGGTTATACGCACTTACACTAATGTGTAATGGTAGGGTGATTGTGAGATGAAATGGAGGACCTACAGTTTAACGTGGAATCCGAACCACGGTGGAGGCCTGGCATTCCCCACATTCACAAGATGTCTTGTCAGAGGTGAAGGAAGGGTTTGGTAATCAGATAAATCTTTGCCGGGACCGAGGATTGAACCCCGGCCGCCAGCACAGAAGTCTGACACCTTACCCCTAGACGCCAGGTCACCCTTGGCCTTCTAACAAGTCCCCTGAAATAAACCATAGTGTCTCGCAACTGAGCCAATAAACCATGGAATGGAATAATGACAAACACTCCACAGTACTATAACTTGGTGGTGGCAATCAAATCTAAATTCAATCTTACTATACATTATTTAACACCAGTCAACTGACAGACTAGCGGCAACTGCTCTCAGCTAAACTTACAAACAACTAAGCCACACACAACTAATCCTGCTTTAACCCTTTCAGACCAGAATTAATTTACACACAAACAATTTTTTTTATATTATATCTCTGCTAAGTGAATTTTTTTAAAGATTTTAGAAAAAAAATATATTGAAATTTGACCACCGGTTTTCAAAATATAATGTGTACACAATTGTGTACATTGGGTCTCAACCCGTACTAAAATAAATGAGGGTGTCTAATATACAGAATACATGTTTTAGACAGTAATTCACATTTATAGCATTGAAATGGAGTATTAAAACTACTTTTATAATAGAAGGAATTTGTAAAAGCACATATTACACGTAAAATGAGAAATTTTGGAAATAGTAAGGAAATTGACAACCTATTATTTGACATGAAATGCACGAAAGCAGTTTTTGTCCTTTGATAAACAAAGATGCACACCACACTTTTCGCACTTCACCCTAGAACGTCCCTTGCATCGACCTGGTAGTTCTGAACTTGTGTGAAGTGTTCAATTCCATCATATTGGACATCTTCACAAGGCCTGACCTCTCCTCGTCTTTTAGTAACTGGTGTCTGTGGGGGTGTGGCAGATGGTCGGCCTCTTTTCCTGTTTGTAGCTATCCTACCACCAGATCATCGGCCAGTCTCATTCTGAAGTGCAAAAGATCCATAACCTTGTTCTTTGGAATCCCGAGGGCCTCAGCAGATCTTCTGTACTCCAGCCAGCTCTGCACCACAGCAAAATCTACTGCATGGAAAATGGCACGTAATGTCCATTTCTTTGATTTTATAAAGATACGGTAGCAGCTAATTATCTGGTCGATTAATTTGTACATAATTTTTCTTCTTCTTATCCCATCGCTCAACTCTGTCAATGCTTCCTTTTCCAACAAAATTTGAAGCCAGAACAACTGTTTTGTTGTCAACCCATTTTACTAGAGTTACATCATCAGTGCTGCAGATTTCCTCTGAATATCCTCTTTCTTTTTCCAAAGCCTCTTTGTCTGGAATAAGAGGAGGATTAGCAAACCGGTTAACCCTAACAGTTTCAGCAGCACAAATGTTGTCTTGTTTTAGTGCTTGAAACAACTCGTAGGATGAAAAGAAGTTGTCAAAGAACAGCTTGTATCCTTTTCCTTCAGTTATTCTTTGAGCCAGCTGCAGAACTACTGTTGGACCTTGTCCAAATGACTTCAATAAAGGCTCTTTGAACTCAGTCGTTGCTCCCTGGTACAGCAGAAAGTCATATGCTAGACCACTTTTGCCACACAGCATGTACATTTTGACGCCCCAGGGCGTTGGTTTTCCCTGAACAAACTGCTTTACAGAGAGATGCCCTGTAAAGGGGATCATTGCCTCATTAACTGCTAGATATTCTTCCACATGTAGCTCTAGGCAGCGATTGCGCACAGCATCATATATAGGGCGGACTTTAACAAATTTATCTTTATTATCAGGTGGAATCCTCATATTGTCCACAAGATGCAGCAGATTGGTTCTGAGTTGTACTGTTCAGAAATAGCTCCATTTTCAAAGTTGTGTCCCAGTACATTCTAACTCTTGGAAATTTTAGAGTTCCCATCACCAGATGAAGACCAAACAAAGTTTCAAGTTCCGCTGTTGTAGTTGGCTTGAAACCGTTTGTCCCTCTGCCTGTATCGCATACATATTTGTCATCTCGGCCATTGCTTCAAAGAGATGTTCTTCTTTTGTATCTGATTGCCACTGATCTGAATTTAATACAGATATCGGACAATGACGCCATTTTATTTCTTTTTTCTCTGTAAGGAAATAATTTATTTCATTGTTTACATTATTTGTTATGATTTCGGCTCATCAACATTGCTGCCATCATCATCGTTAGGATTGCCCTCGTCACCATCTATTCTACTAAATGTTGGTTGCACTTCATCTTAGTCAACTTCGCTCCTATTTATCTTGTCAGCACCCAATCTCACTCTTTTGCTATGTGAAGAAGTGGACAATCCACCATCAAAATCACATTCTTCATCTGAGATGGATCCATTATTTGTTGGTTCCGGTATGCCATTTCAGTTAAATGTGTCGCAGATCAAGAAAAAAATTAATGTCAAAAACCAGAATTTCTAAATCAGGAATTACACCTACAACAAAGTAAACACAGCCTTATCAGTGCAATGTGTCAAAAAAAATATTTTGGTTCAAAGTCAGAATCAAATTGGAGGTTATAATTATTCAAGCTATTATTTTCATAAAAGCATATTATTCTAAAAAAATTCAAAATTTTAATTGTATTGTGGAAATAAAGACTCAACACTCTTAGAACATATTCAAAATCATGAATTTGTTCAACTAAACAGCTTTATGAAACATTTCTTCAGTCACATTGAGGTTATGTCAACACGTGGTGGTTATACTCACTTCTGAACCAATGGCTACAATTGTGTACATCATATTACAGTCCTTCAGCCACGTCTAATATCACTTATACAAATATATTTACACTTGTGTTATACAAAACAACTATTCAATAAACCAAAAGTAAACTTTGAACAAAAATATCCAGTTAGAAATTAAAATATAACATTTAACATAAGCGGTATTGTCACAAGTCAAAAAATTGTACCACTCTAAATAAGTAAGATCGATTATTAACTCTCTTAAATATCGTAAGATGGCAGCACCAGTTCTAGAAATGTTTTAAAAGAGTGCACAAATGTGTACATTGGGTCTCCATTGAGAAAATATTATCTGAAGTACCATAAAACAGGGTAGAAACTTAATGTACACCGAGGTAATTAGCAAGAGCTAATGAGAGTTAAAACAGGTACTGCCTGAGCAATCAATAGCATCTTTAATCCGTTTACCTACTAAAGAGGAAAACATAGCGATAAGTATTACTAACGTCAAAGGCTCCACAAGAGCCCCAAACCCTGCGGGCCACTACTATGAACTAGTAGTACCTCCACAGGTTGTGCACCGCAAGCTGGTACACTGTTAGACTCATCAGAGACAAGTGTCGGTTACAGACCTAATTATGTCGTGAAACATATCCCTGAAGATACTAGAAAAAGAATAAAAATAAAATGAAAGGAAGGTGGAGAGAGGAACAGATGTCTACAATAGACTTGATCTTTGTCATACCACAGCTGATGGGAAGAAGGTATGACTTGGAAACGGTATTCATGTATGTGGATGGGAAAGCATATGATATCATGGATATAAATACAGTTTTAAAGCAATGGAGGAGGTTGAAGTTGGGAGAGGATTGAGTTGTGTTAAGACAGAAAAGGGGAGGATGTTAATGAAGCAAGGGAGTGCCCTTTCACCCTTACTATTTGTAATGGTAATGGAATTGGTCATGAACACAGTGTCAAGGAAACTCAGGAAGGAAAGATTGAAAGCCATGATGTTTGCTGATGACTTGATGGTATGGGGGGGAGAAGGAAGAGGAAGTACAGGAATGGTGTGAGGAAGTGAGAGAGAGTGGAATTAAACTTAGCCCGGTGAAATGTGAAGTGATGGTAATGACAAAAAGATAAGGTTAGTAATGCTATAAAGTTGAATGGAGTATGGCAGAGAAAGGTTCATTATGTAAACTATCTTGGAAGCTTGAATTAGGTCAAGGCTGGGAGTAGAGAAAAGGGCAGCAGGGATAGTTGTTCTATGGATGTGTAAGAGACCTGCTACGGAGAAGAGAAGTGCCCTTGTGTAAGGAAGTGTTGTACATATTGCTACACATGCAGCAGAAACATAAGACATTGATTGTAAGAAAGACTAGGAAAGTGGAGGTGATGAGAAGCATGTTAGCTGTCACGAAGAGAAAAGCGATTAGGAATGAAGTTATCCAGGAACGAGTGCGAGTATATGAGATAGTAGAGGAAGAAAGATCGAGATGGTTTAGTCATGTATTTAGGATGGAAAAAGGAGATAATACCAAATATAATTATGTATGGAGAAAACAATGAGAGGTACCAAGAAAGCGAAGGGAGGAGCAGATAACAAAAAGTGTTCAAGTGGGAGGAGAAGACTAGAAACAATTTAAGGAGGAAGATGGAGGCATTCTACTAAACTGACACAGCCACACGTTTGAAACAGATGATGATGATTAATTTACTTTATGACTATTATATTACACTGATGTGTAATGCCAGTTTTTGAAATCCATTTCAGACTTACTTTTAATCAAATTAAACGTTAAGTGTGCTCTAAACAAACCTAAATAACTGGCATCTGGGACATCTTGAATAGACTGGACTCTGAGCCATTCTTATCTTACTTGATAAACTATCATTTGAATGTATTTTATTGTGGTTTGTTTGATTGTGATGTATTTTTTGGACATTTAAAAGGGAAGAGCATAATTATTTCATTGTTAAAATATATCTCATTGAAGAAATGGGTCGAAGGTTAACCGTAAAGAAAATAAATAGTAGATCACAACTGTAACTTTCTCATTAACTGTTTTATAGTGTGATACAAAAGTTTCAAAAGTACGTTTTCAGCAAACCACCCCTACAAAGAGTTTCCGTAGAAAGACAGACACAATTATTATAATATACATTCTTAATATACATTTAAAACAACACTGTTT
>CABFVX010009832.1:0-16633 GCA_902151425.1 Timema shepardi | reverse complement strand
TGAACGATAGAAATATAGTTTCGGCCTGAGAGCCCATCAAATAAATCAAAGAATTCACCTGATCTTCTTCTGCCTCCTTTATCATAGCTGAAGCACGTCTAAAACGCATACACCGATCTTTCCATGATTTCCATTCCAATGTTGCTTTGAAATCGAAAGGGTCTGGAGTCGGTATTTGATACACAGGAGCCGACATAATGGAACTGGGTTCTTTTCACTTCACCTTAGTAATACTAAAATACCACACAATATCCCGCCGCTGCCACCATGTTATATTACAGCGCGAATTGTCAAATTACATTACAGTCTAACTTGGTACAAACGAGTTCTCATCTCTAATACATGTTATATCCATAACATTACAAAGACAGTCACAGATCACAAGTCCTTGGGATCACACCTCTGATGCACAACTTGTTCTTGGATAGAGAGTGTAGTTCCTCACATGGCCGCAGGGTGCTATCATCACAAATAATGCTGTGGTGATGTTTAGGTTGTCTATAGCTCCGTGATCGAAAGCCTATAATCAATGTACGGAAAATATCCCGTTTAACCAGCTGTCTATAGCTCCGTGGCCGAGCACTAATTAAAACGGTATAATTAATAAAATTTAAGAAATAGCACTGTTGATGTCTGTTTATTCACACATGGTTAATTTAAATGCCACCTGTTAATTACTTATACATATTCCAATTAAATGTTTTATATCACTGCACACTTGTGATATTATTGTAAGTTATTTTATACTGTGTTAGACTGACTGGCTTGTGCGTGGGCGTAGATACCGGTGTATATGTTTGGATCCCGGATGGTGTGTGACTTGTGCATGGGCGGGAGATGCCTTAAACCTACGCACAACGGTTTATATATGACATACCCCTTGCCTTTTTCTCCTCTTGTCAACAGTGTAAAAACCAACTGATAGAAAGAGTCCTGGCGACAGGTGTTGTGAAGGCTAGCTTATTATTGGTATAGGGGATTGGCGTATTCACTAAATAGGCCCTACTGCGAAGTAGTTCCTTTTAACAGGAAATAGCGCAGTTGTTCTTTTAACAGGAAAGATGGTATAAAACATATATTTTAAAGGTAAAATCCTTTTCACATTATTTATGAGAATCACGTGTTTCTTCATGGATGAATCTTAAAAGGATACTCTACCTATATTACTTTAAATAAAAATTACCTCCATCCATGACTTTTTACATAATTTATTGTTAATTAGACCAATATCATTACAAAGAGCAACATCTCTACGCATCTTAAACTCTTCGGACTGTCCATGTTGTGTGTTGCGCACTCTGGTGGTCACCGATCGAAACTTGAGAGCAGCGGCTAGTTCACCTCGCGTTTTGCTCATGCTCGCTAGTGTTTATGTTTTCTTCCCGACTCGTAGTTCTAGACACAGGGTCGGTGAAATGTGATAAGTTGTATAGATTTTTCTTAGTCAATTCTTCTAGGATTGTAGCCAAATACTACAGTTTCACGGGGACCCAAGAATGATGAGAAAATTCTAAACCTGAGAAATTCGAAACATGGCCCAATCTGTGATCTCAAAAAGGTCCAATGCTGAAGCTATGGCACAACAAATCAACTTTCCTTCTTCTTCACTTCAAGCATAAGAATTAATTCGGCTGACGTAGCCATCCTTAGACAAACAAAGCTCATAATATTTTATACATTTAGTTGCAGATGCTTCAAAATCTACTCCCGGAATGCAAATATGAATACCAATTTCAAATAATCTTTAATAAAGAAATATTATAACATACTGCACACAAATAAGACAAAAGTTGTTGTATAAACACCAGCAAAAAATCAGTTTATAAATTTAAAAATTATTCTAAAAAGTATTTGGTTTATGCAGTTAAAATGCGGTTTACTACACTTTTTCCCGAGAGTTTTATGGGCTACCCACCAGTAAAAATTAATTTATTCTGAGTAAAAAGTAAAGTGAGTAGACTACTAAAATAGTTTGTGCAGTTTGAATGCATTGGCCGTGAAAGTGGCTATACTTCTAAGCGGTGTTGGTGACAAATAAAATGTATACTGTCTACTTTTTCTACCTGCTGGTCCATAACACTCTACATAAGAAAAAAAAAATCCCTTATTTGTTTACCGATTTTGATGAGGTTTAAGACAAGTGATATAACGTGATTTGAAGGTGTGCATTAAGAATTTAAAAATCGGAAGCTATCTTTTAAACATTTTTTGGATAAAACAAGAAACGAAATAAATAAAAGGATATAATAATTAAAATTTACTGATGTCATTTTCCCCCGGGCAACCCGCTAGTAGTATCTAAAATATAATTTTATTTATTCATTCGTTCATTGATATCTATTGGTTTTATTAAAAATTATATAAATTTAACAAATATGCTAGTATCAGAAACATTACTAAAAGTATTCTTAAATTTTAAGACTTAAAATAAATGTTAGGGCTACATGACTTCACCCTTGGGTACAAAGAGCTCCTCAATCTAAGAAGATTTAGAACCGCTGTATTAGAAATACACTGGGCAGATTGTGTGATGATTTGTTACAGCTATACTGTGACCTAAATTACATGAACCACTACTATTTTTTTTACATTTATTTTTCAAAGAAAAGCAACATGTACCCGGTTATCATATTTCAGGTATACGACTATGAAATGTAATCACCCAAGTGGAGCGCTGCAAAGAAAAAACAGAAAGACAAAGCTTAACATCTGCAGTCACTGGCCAAATCGTTCTGAAATTCGCCACACCTTCCAATTCGGCATCAACATCAAGTGTTCCAAAGGAATTAAACTTTAGTGGAGACATTAGAGATAACACTGCGACAATATCTCAATCAAAGGGTTAGGATGAACTTGAATTTGAAGAAAACAGAGTACTCTCTGATAGCAGTTTCTAAAGTGAAGAACAAAGACAAACTGAAATGGATAACTAGGAAAGCAAGCCACTGAACTTCTTACTAAAGAGCACAGAGAAAGTGAAGAAGATAAATTAGAAGAAGTTACGTTAGAAGAAGACAAATTAAAAGGAAATGATAGATCAGAAGGGGAGAAAATAAGTAGTAATATTTTTTATAATGACATATATAATTGGCCACCCTCTACATATCTCTCTTTATCTATATCTATATATGTGAGTGCATATTGCATAGGTAGGTAGGTAGGTAGGGGTACATATTTCATAAGTGTAAAAGAGTGTAGCTTGACTAGGCAAAGGAACGACATCTAAAATAATAAACGGTAAGATGACCGTAGTTTAGTTACACTAGTCGATGACTAATAAACAGGTGTCCATACAAAATTGTACTATGGCTGGTCCTTTCCCAGTGGGTACTGCCAGAACACTCAATAATACATTTATACTATTACCCACTCCCTGGGGTATAAATCAAATCTAGTACATACTAACTTTAAATACTTGGAATAATGAGGTGACAACAAGGGGCAAATGAAAATACTATCTGTGTGGGTCACTATACAAAACTAGCCGTGTTCCACACTTTGCAAACCCAAAATAATAACAAAAAAAAGGGATGGCAACAAGAATGCTGTGAGATAACGATCTAGCTAGGTCTTCAAATAAAGGCATTAGACAACCTTCGTGTAGTCATACAAAATTTGAACACGTGAACATGACGTTCACGGTGCAATGACATCTAGTAAAGTCACGAGGACTTAAAACAAAGTAAAGAACTCATGGAGAAGAGGAAGCTTAAAGTAAGCTCCTAAGAAAACATAGTCATATAGACTAAGTAAATAAGTCTGAAGGACTTGGAAACATAATTGTTGTTATGACAAATTAAACTAAGTCCAAGGGACATAGAAAAGAAAACATAGTCATAAGGGCTAACTCAACTAGTCTGAAGGACTTGGAAACATAATTGTTGTTACGACAAATTAAACTAAGTCCAAGGGACATAGAAAAGAAAACATAGTCATAAGGGCTAACTCAACTAGTCTGAAGGACTTGGAAACATAATTGTCATTCCAACAAATTAAACTAGGACCGAAGGACATAGTAAAGAAAACACAGTCATATAGACTAACTCAACAAGGACTTGGAAATTTAATGAATACTTGGATTAATAAAAAAGATTCCCTAGGCGTCGAGGTGGTGACACCCACGTCCCAACCATCGCGATCAGCAGTATCTTCTTCAGGTTCTGGAGCAAAGGTTCCTCCTTTGAGGATATCGAAAGATGAACTACAATTTGTGAACCTAGGGGTCACCCATTATATACTTTTTTCCTGACTAAGCAAATTGGGCATGTAAACAAGGAAAAAAGGGACGGCAAGGGGATTAGGGGGGGTTTGGAGCAGTGGAGAAAGAAGGTGCCAAGGAAGTCCGCTGGGGGAGTAGTGTTCGTAGCTCGCGGCGTCGGACCAGCGATATGCAGGTCTTTCTTCAATGTTGAGTTCAAGGGGGTTAGACATCCGTTGAAACTCTCACGTCTTCTACTCCTCCACACTTGCAGAACAGTTGGTGAAAGTATGATAATCTAATCCGGGAACATCCATGTAATGTGAGTAGAAAACAAATGATATTATTGCAGAATATATCAATTTGAATTCTCTTCTTCGGAATCCTTTATATTATTTTAGCATTTGGTGTATATTATAGTTTGTAGATGTCATTTAAATTAAGTGACATGCTACACCTGTTTCAAATAGTTTAAGAGTTGATTTAATTAAAAGGGGTAGTGAAGCGTATCAGAACAAAGACAATCCATTGGGTACAATTACAAGATCAGGTGATATGGGTTCTATCCGCCAACTAACGTCTGATTGGTTCTAAACCAATCTACTAAGTGGTGAGAAAATACTGAGAACCTGGATGGTCTACTCTACAAAAAAACAAAGCGTGTACTGTTTTTGTTGTAGACTCTTTGGCACTGATAAAAGTTAGAATGGTAATCCATAAACATTTATGACTGGTTTTCAATCTTGGTGGAAACTTCATCCAAAAGTTCAAAGTAATGAAAACTCTGAGCAACATGTAACTTGTTATGAAAAATGGAAAATGCTACGAGCAATTCTAATCGCTAACAAAACGATTTATCAAGCTATCCAGACTGTTGCAGAAACAAAAAAAAGGAAATTGAGTATATTTTGAAAAAGTTTTTAGATGTGACATTAATTTTGACTCAACAAAATTTACCATTCCGTGTTCACAGAGACCATATGTTATCGGAAAACAGAGGACATTTTCTACATCTAATCGAGCTGGTATCAAATTGTGATTCGGTACTAAGAGATCACTTGATCAAACTAGAGCAGGTAGATCAGCCACAGACAGGCAAAATACTTTGAAGCTATCTGTCACCTACCACACAAAACAAGTTTATCACACTTCTAAGCGAGTGTGTTAAGAAAAAGATTTTGTTTGATATTAAGGAGGCAAATTTTTCAGCATTGTATTTGACAGTAAACCAGACATCTCACACATTAATCATAGGTGTGAAATAGTTTGATATGTTCATATTGAGAATAAAAAAAAAGTAGAAGTACAGGAGTCATTTCTAGGCTATTTTCAGCTAACTGGATAGAAATCCCTGGACATAATAGAATAAATTATAAAGGAAATTGAACAGGATGGGCTGGATATCACATTGTGTTGAGCTCAGGGGTATGACAATGCCTATACAATAGCTGGAGTGCACTCTGGAGTCCAGGCGAGGATTCGTAAACTTTATCTTAAAGCAGTATTTGTTTCTTGTACAAATCACTTTCTTAATCGGTGTGAAGTGTATTCTTTTTCAACTGTTTCACAATGTGTAACTTTTTGTGGGACTTTAGAAATTATGTACTGCTCTTTCTAAGTTTCCACACACATATGGGCGATCCTTGTAACTAATTTTGGAGTTACAGTCAAGATACTTTCAAATACAAGATGGATTGTTCACTACGAAACTATAAAATCTGTACATGCTAATTTGAAGATTATTGGTCCCATAGAATAACTTTGTGATACCACAGAAACTGTCGAAACCAGAGGAGCCACGCAAACGCTTTTTCCAGCAGTATAGGAATTTCCTTTTTATGCTTTTTGTATTTCACACTCAAAAATACTTACAGATCGTTGGAATCAGTTTTTAGAAGTGTGTTATCAAAATGAGAAGTCTGAAGAACTTTTTGAAAGACAAAAGAAATTATATCATGGAGATAGCACTGCAGTTTGCAATGAACGTTTGTAAAGAGATGGACATTCCTTTAGTGAAAAGAAGAACCATTAGAAAGAATACAATGATTCCTGGAGAAAAGGTTCAAGATGAACCACTCACGTTGAATAAAGAATGGAAAAGATCAATGTTAGCGTACATTGACAGGTTTTATCAAGAAATCGACACTTTCTGCAAATACATGGCAAGTATATCAGATCGCTTTGCAATTCTTGAGCCCAAGAATCTGATTACAACTTCAAAAGACGAACATCCACAGTTAATACAGATCTTAGTCGTAAACTTTGATGACCTTTCTGAAGATGGTATCCTTAGAGAGATCCCACGACTAAGAAGACATCTACAAACTGCCGAAGTTTCAAAAGAAGATTCTCTGGAGTGGTCTTCTTTAAGATCTTTAGGGGTTTATTGTTGAAAATAAACTTTCAGATTCTGGACCAAATCAGACTTAAACCTTAAGATTCTTGTTAACGTTATGTTTTTCAGTAGAATCATGCGATAGTTTTTTTTTTCAAAACTCAAACTAATCAAGGATTATCTTAGGTCCACTATAAGTCAAGCTCAGCTCTCTGATTTAGCTATCTTGCCAATGATACCGATGGGTCCATAAAATTTAATAATAATAATAAAAAAATTCTATTACATCAATTTTATATCGCGATTATTTTTATAAAAAGCAAATGGTATATTTAGGGTATTGGTACCTATAGGTTTTGAATAAATTTTATTTGAGACACACACACACACACACACACATATATATATATATATATATATATACACACACGCACACACACACACACAGTGATCTCTATACTATACTGGATGGACAAACAAACCCCTTGCAATGGACTAAATTGTGACGCTAAAATTGGTCTTCTGCTTGCTAACGAAGGGACAGATTTAACGGGTTTTTTCAATGTTCTTGTGAAAAAACCGGTGTCTGATGAATACAAGTTAAAAAAAGAAGTGAGGTATTATACCCCACTTGACTGAAGACACATTTGCATTAAAGGATATACAACTCAGTTTTAAAGGTAATATTGTACAAATAAAATACAATCTTATATATATATATAATATGTAGCTAACGCCCATGTTATTTACATTATGCTAGACTACAACATATTTAAAATGTGTCTTTAACTTATATTATAATGGTTTAAGAAACAATATTATATTTAAAGTTTGATAACTAAAATTAATAAAGGTAGCTTCAAACACAATTACATTTGTTTGTATTACAAACTTTGTATAATAGTTTTACATCCAAATTATCATTTAGGCTTGTATGAAGTATTATTATATTACAATATATTTAAAGTTGGCTCTTAGCTTGTATAACCTAGATTTTGCTTCCAGAAGCGATATTATAATTATTTAATGTTAGATAACTGTAATTAAATAAGTTAGCTTAAAACTTAATTACATATGTTTGAAAAACAAACTTTGTGTAGTAGTTTTACATTTAAACTATCATTTAGGTCATAGGGGTTGTTGGAAGTATTACTATATAACAATATATTTAAAGTTGGCTCTCAGCTTGTATATTGATTTCAGAAACCATATTATATTTAATGTTCGTTAACTATAATGAATTAAGGTTGCTAAAAAACATGATTACTTTTGTTCGTATGACCTACTTTGTGTAGAAGTCTTACGTTCAAACGACTATTTAGCTTTTAAGCTTGTAGGAAGTATTACTCTTTTAGCCTAAACCAACTTATTTAAAGAAACAAGTCAAGAGTGATGAACTTATTTATGATCTTCAAATCTTTTTTTAACCCATTTATTTTATTTAACTAATCATACATTGATATTTCTAATATATTCATAAACATTATCGAACGATGTCAATATGCCACATTGCCTTGGATATGAGTAAGTAAGAAGGAGACACCCGAAAGTTTATTTATTTCATACACAATAGTGTGCAGATGAAAGTTGGAAAATTTTAACCACAGATGTCCATCTATTTATTCGTACGTCATTGCTACCGTAAAAAAAAAACTCTAGGCAGAAGCCGAGATAATACACACTACAGAAATATTAAAAAANTACAGAAATATTAAAAAAAATTTTTTTTTAATAAACTAATATTCATTAATACATCATAGTTTTAATCATCATAATACCTTAAATATAGTTAAATGAATTTGTACAATGCCAAATTTAGTTAATTATCATTTATTTATATATTATTAAAGTGTGAAAATACTTTCCGTAAAATTGTATAAATATGAAAATGTTGGCTAGCTTTAAAATATATTTGCTAGTAGTGTAACCTATCGGCCGGGTTTATGAATTAACAAATATTTTTTATGTCGTTTATAGGACGACGCAAGTCTCCATTGTCGTTACCACCCCCTGGGCAGAAGCCCAGTTGCGCATAGCTATTATCCGCCATTCTACTTATCTTTGATGTTAGAAAATGTATTCTGTAATAACGTGTTTTGTGATATCTGTTTCATGTGTTATTTTTACGTTAAAATTGGATATCTTCCAGCTTAGTAAACACCAATGAGTCATAAGAACAGGATTGTGGTCACTATTTCGCTTGTGGTTCATCCTTTCCATTTAACGGAAGGCGAAATTTGAAGCGCTTCTTGTGTTATAGTGGTGTTGGTTTCCATGCTTTGGCTGGTTTTTGGAGATTGTATACAGGTTTTCTTCATTTACTTGTAGTGCAATAATGTTTTGGATGCTCCAACTCCTTAAAATCAGTATTGCAACTTTCTCGGTACCCTACCGCTTCCAGGGATCTGATATCTATTTTTTTTGTTCTTCAAAATATGCCTTTTCTCGTTTGTTGCCAGATTGAAATATCGTATAGGCCTATTAAATTGGTTTCAAACCTTACAAAATAGGCTGTTCTTGTTGCCGTCAACCCTTTTATTTGTTTGAGTTGTTTGATTCTTTATATAATGTGGGTGCTATCACAGTTTCTCTGTGTGTGGTTTACAACAATAAGTTACAATTCAAATAGGCCTTTTATCTTTTTTTTAATGAATGATACTTTACTTCTCTTTTTTTTACAAACTGGATGGTGTGTGGGCCTATGCTGCTTTATAAAAAAAAGGTACAAAGTTAAAAAAAAATCAAGTCATTGTTCAAAGTACCTAGCCCCACTGATGGGGCTACTTTGAACGCCCACACATTTTACATGCTAGCATAGCTCGTTGTAACAGAAGGATATTGTTTGATTCCCTGCCATAAAGGTGGGGCATTTTTGAACATTTTGAGACAAAATTTGTCTAAATTAGAGGAATACTTATCAATCTATAGCCAAAACATGAAATATTTGGTGAAGTTTTCTTTCTAACATATTGCATGTGGTTAAGCACAACAATGCCACTTTATTTTTATGTAAACTTCACGAAAAATTAATACATCATACTATTACAAAAATACAATAGATCCTTTACAAAAATTAAAATTAATCACTGCAAATCATTAAACAATATCAAGACTTTTTACACTATTTACAAATTGGTTGTTTGTTGTTCACTTTCTTGCTACACCAAGTTCAACCCGACATTCCCGGGAATTTTAGAACACCTCTATTGTTAGTTAAGGTCCATCAAGTGTTTTTACAATCTCATCATCACATCAGTCTTCCTTTTCTGGCCATACAAATGTCTTTTGCTGATTCTTAAAACATAAAAACTTGATCCTATTGTTGTTGATTTTATCAATGATTTGACCAACATAGTGGAACACACTCTTCTTAGAGCAATATTTAACCCAAGAACTACCGTAAGATGGGTATACTATGAACAGATTTTATGAGTTTTCTTGAATAGATCTAAAATTAAAGCTTCATCTTAAAAACAAATTTTACATTTATTTGGGCTGTCCTTTATGGATAACGATCATGTATTTAAGAGTTACAAAAATGTATCTCTTTCTGGTAAAAAAGAATATTATTATATGGTCAAAGTTAGCATATGTTTGGGGTTACTTTGACCACTATGGATAATTCTTGACAAATATATACAGCACATCCTTAGTACTAAGTTATCCATAGGTATGATTGTTTAAGAAATGAACAATTTGAAAACAAGTGTACCTCACTCACTGCACTTATTGCGGAGAGAACAAACTTCAATCCTCTTTTCAACACATCTGGTTTTGTTAAAATCTTTTTAATTTGTTCTGCTATCAAACTTACATCAATTTTTGTAGGCCACACAAAATTTTTCTTTCTCTTTCTCATGAAATCCACCAGGAAGCCCTCACTGAAAATTTCTTTTATTTGTCCAACACAATATTTCACAGTCTTATGAACTGTTGGGAGACCTACTATCACAAAGTCACTAATCACTGGTGATCCTTTTTAACGTCAATAAGTGTTTCCACTTCCATTAACAAATGATCATCATCATTGTCTATGGAAGAAAGTTTTTCAGTTATCTACAACTGATATGTGATATCTTCCGAGTCCAAATTTTCTGAATCTTATCCATTGCTCCTAATAATTAAACAGTCTCCATGAATTGATGACTTTGGTGTCTCTGCAGGACCTGTAATATCTTCAATTGACACAATCATTCCTGCTGTTACATTAATCTTTGACTGTCTTGTTCGCTGCTGCGCATTGTTTTTAACATCTGAAGAACAGCTTCAGATACCAAAGGAGCAACCAAAGCTGTTTCTCGAGGACGTTTCCCTGGAAGATGATCTAACACAGCATCTTCATTGAAAGTAGAAATTCCACACTTTTTAAATCCTGATATAAGATTGGTGCATACATTCTCAGAGCCACACAGGGAGTTTCTAACAATGTAGGGTTGGAAAGGGTCTGTGACGTTTTTTTCATTACCACTTTCCAATCATCCAGTATAACCCTCCAACAACGTTTTAGAGGACCGTAAAAGGCCACATCAATGGGTTGGGATGTATGTGTTATGTTTTTGGGAATAAAAAAAATACAATATCATTCTCAACAGCGGTTATGTTAACATCTGGAGTAAAGTGGCTGAATAAGTTGTCTCCTACTAGTACAACTTTTCCGTTTAACTTTTTAACATGTGGCACAAAGACAAGATTTTCAGTGTAGTGATTTGGTAACTTTACATTTGGCACGAAAGAGTTAATGCATTGAAAGTAAGTTGAAGAAAGGCTATGCACTATTATGTTACCTGCAATGAAGAATTATTCCCGTTGATCAGTACTTTGTTGTTAATAACCCTGCCAGTGTCAACAAGCACCGGTGAAAGATTGTTCTCAACTCTTCACAGATTAAAAACTTACTTGAAAAATACAACAGGGCAGCCTAGTGATGTTAACTATACATTGAGAAATAAACATTTCTCAAGACAAAGTTCTATATGAACTGACAAAATCACATTGTTGATTGGAATCCAGACAATTGCTGTGATTGGGTCAAACCAAACAATGTTTCTTTCGTGTTCTACAATAAAACAAGATTGTTTTTAAGTAAACTTGTATTGTGTTAGTCTAATCCTGTTTCAGGGTTTTAGTTATGACTGAACTGCAAGCCGATTATTTATTATAATCGTAAATTGTCACTTAGTACCCAAAAATTAACCCTCCTTTTTACTGGTGTAGAGTCCATACCTATCGGGGCTGACCACAACATTCATAAATCCAGTTAAGCCTCACTTTTTTCCTATGAGGTAGTGTTTTATCTTACCTTTCCTCATTTCCTCGAACAAGCTTATAATAACTCCTCCAATTGCTCAAACAGGTTTTTCTGAGTCTCCATCAGTACACGTTGTACTATGAGAAGTACTATTATTGGTAGTTGCATCGGTAGTACTCTAAGCACTTGTGCTTGGCTTGATATTGACACTGTCAAAAATTGTTTTTTGTTCTTGATTTGTGAGTTTCTTCATAACCCTCCCGGGATCAAATGGCCTTATTCCTGTTGCAGCAAATACTGATTCTATAATTTTTTTCATTGTACCAGTAGGATTTTTTTTTACCTGTCATGGTGTCCATTAATGTTTTTAAAAGCTTCGGAAATACCTCTTTATGAAGGGAAGTAAACTTTTTGCCAGCACCGACCTTCCTCGGGGCATTTTTTACTGGCCCATAAACAGACATGTCCAAGGGCTGAGTCAGGTGTGTAGTATTTTTGAGGAGGCAAGAGAAGCTTTCTCCTAACAAAACTTTATGAACAGCTAGATTTGCCCAAGGTACAGCTATAGTGGTAAACCTGTCTTTGAATCAAACTAGCCAATATTGCTTCTGTTGTATCTACATCCTTTAGGACCCCCCCCCTCTTCTGCCAAGAGGTCCAAAGGCTCTGCCTTATATATTGTTCGTTCACGGTAGGAGTTTACCTGGAAAAGGACTTTTTTCCCTACCAGAAATCTATTATATAGTAGGATATTGGTAAGAAAAAAGACCTTTCAGAGGTAAACTCCTCCCGTGAATGAAGTATACAACACAAGGTGGCAGGATGTCTTTGGAATCTGAAACTGCAGACATTACTGACACCGCAATTTTAGTCAAATCCAAAATTATTTCTGATTGCCTAGTGTTTTCCTTGAATATCATATTCCTTTGTTTTATGTTTCGACACATCCTTTGATTAATTAATTGTTTATGTCGCTTCATAAATCCCACTACTCACTCTTTACCTGGCTTGTTTTTGGGAAATAGTTCCACACCACGTGCGTCTAAGTATGCTTCCACAATAGTTCCAAGTTTTAAAGAGTCTTGAGGAAAGCTGATCATAACAATCCGCTGATAAGTATAACATCACTAACATTGTGGAAACAATAACAATGGGATGTTGATAATAGCCCCACCAAAAAGATGGGTTTAAATTAACCCCACTTTTTGGACATTTTTTAATACCTTGGAAAATATGAAATTACCAAATAGTATAATGAGGATTTTAAAGATAATAGAATGTAAAATAGGAAAACTGGTCATTTTAATATCTCCAAAACATAGGCTTGCCATACCAGGAACAATTTTGTAGGGGTACTCAAATGGGCTTAGGCAATCTGTTAAAATAGAAAAAAAACAAATTAATTTATTTTTGTTCCAAGCACCTGACGGTTTTCAAAGTCATCTATTTCAAAATCTAAACTACAATTTCACAAAGGAGGTAAGCAAGTCTAGGCTACTTTTTAAAATTTGTAAAGAATCAAGGTTAAACACACATTAATAGTGTATGTAACTTGGGGCATATGGGTTCAAAAGTTTATATGGTTGGCTGCACGATTAAACTTAGCAAGGATGAGGAAAATGTAAGTAGTAGGCCTACTTTCATGATCATTTCGAATACATTATCAAACCAAACATGTTTAAATATGTTGTTAGGGGTAGTTGTGAATGGATTTGAAGTCAACTTCCATAAAACTGCTTCAAAATTACACATATATGAAATAACTTTAATAAAAATATAGAAATTACTTAATGTTAACTACAATTTTTAAAAACAAAACCAATATTTTTGTATGAAAAAAAATCAGTCCTTTTAAAAATTTCAAAGAACACACACTTTCTGATATCTTCTTATTTAGATAATAATTTTCAATCTCCCCCATTGCCCCCCCATTTCCCAATGTCTAGGCCTAATCACATTTTTTTAATATAAATAAATAAAATATAAAGACAACTGTTTTCAACCCCCCTGATCTTCCTACCCTTAAATGTATAATCACAGTTTTTGAGTATAAATAACATAAATATAAGCTCAATATTAAATTCATACTCATTTTATGCAAGTTATGACTATGTAGGAACGTTACTACACATGATCAAATCTACTTCTCTACAAAGTTCAGTAGCTGTCGTCATTGCCTCATAGGTTTGTTCCACTCACACATTTTGCTTTATATTCCTCTTCTTTTTGTCACACTCAAGATAGCTATGACCTTGAATGGGAAAAGTAATCCTGAATGAATCCAATTGATCACACTTCTGCACTAAAGAATGTAGTCATATTATTAATGTATAGTTTTTCTTTTGGCCAGCACACAAATCACAAAACAAATAAAGATGATGCACACTGAAGGGGAGGGTGGTGGGAAAACGTTATCGACAAAATAGTACATCATCAAAACCATGTAATATGACTATTTTTCTTTGCTATGTTTTGGTCATATATAAAGAATAATTACTTGTCCATTGATAAAACATGTATGTTAAACATATAAAATTAGAGTTGACACTGTTAATAAACATTGTTAGTAGAAATATTCAGGGTAGGCAAGTTTATCATACAATAAAAACCTAAATCTTTACAATCAAAAGTTGATGAATGTTTTGCCATATAGAACGTATTGGCCTTTTTTTAAGTGAACAGCTTTTTATATGTTTTTCTTATTTATTTCATTCTGGATTATGTTCCTCTAATTCATATTACCTGTCTTTAATTGTTTCTTAAAGACCAGTAATGTTTGCTGTGTATTCATCGCGTCCTGAACAAGTGTTACATCTAGTGTAGCCGAATGCTTTATTGTTAAGATTTTCTAAAGTTTCATATGATACGAGATTCATAATATTATAGGCTTGATAACATTTAATTTTCCCGGTAAATACAGTTTTGCACTTTCATAGCTGCTCTAATGGGATTGCCTGCCTACGAGGGACTTTATATGCATGTGGACTTCATCTAAAGTATCTTCTGGCAACTTATGTACTCTGTGTGTTTTATTTTTCTATCGGTAGGTGCCTTACCAGTAGTAATGAGTGCTTTCTTTATAGTTTGAACATTTTTATTTGAGATGCCATGTATTGCAAGGAATGCCTGATGGAACATAGGAATTTCAACCATCTTACTGTCTAAATATTCTTAGTTTAAAATAAAAGCTATAACTACATTAGGTTACTTTCATCCTCATTCTTGCGTGGCCACCTACAGTTAATTGGAAAAACAGAAATCAACCCACTTAAATAGTTACCTGTTCATCTTTAGTACCTAAAAGGTTAAAAACTTTGTTTACAACTTTCCTTTCATTTAGGTTAATAGTTGGGAAGAACTTGAGTATATAGATTTGCAGTCCTCACTTGCAATTTGACTTATTGTAAAATTTTTTTAGAGGCCTCACTTAACATGATTTTTAGATCTTTTACCAGCATTTACAGTTTTCATATTAATTTTCATCACTACTGGATACATTCATGTTGATATGAGTCTTATTAGTAGGTGTATACATACAAAGACCAATGTCGGTACAAATATTCACTAAATGTAAAATTACAATCACAGCTTTAACCATTCAAGACCAAAAATAAACTGTTTTAAGTATAAACTATGTATTTCAACTTCAAAAAACAAGGCAGTTAACAAACAATGCATGCCAGTATAGTCAAATAAAATATACTTGTGCACCAAAAACATTATAAAACAATTGAACATCAAATATACACTACACCTGGGCTTAGCCTTTTATTTGCCTGTATGGGAATTTGAAATATGGGCATATCTCAGGACATTGATTTTTATTTGCTTGTACAATCACATAGGAAGATTGGCTGGCCAGTTTCCCACGAGTTGGCAGCAATAACTAGATTTCGAGGATTTTGTGACTTTAATTATTATTTGCTTGTACCCTTCATCTTGATATAGTAAAAGGCAGGGTACAATGCAACAAAGTTTATTTGGGAATTTTTCTAAAATTATTAAAAAATGTAGGTAAAGTAAGTTTTTTAAACTGGATAATTATTCTTTTTTTAATGTATTTTCCTTATTATTTAGGAGGGTGTTTGTCTTTTAAAATGTCTTCTAATCATGGGAGTTTTTTTACCTTAACTATATAAAAATAAATCAAATGCCTGTACCGAGTTATTCCTACTATTACAGCATATATATTCACTACTCTCCCATGCCACCCCACTCTAGGTAGATCTATGGGTCATTTGGGGTCATTCTGACCACATTTGTTTTTTTTAATGTTTGTGATTTTATATTTCTATTGAGGATGGAAGATGTTAAGTTTTAAATGTTTTGAGTCCATCTTTAAACTTTTTAGAGGACCTAATTATGACCTCTTTTTTCGTATTTGTGATTTTATATTTCTATTGAGGAGCGAAGACGTGTTTTTAATGTTTTGAGGACATCTTTAAACGTTTTTTTATAGTACCCACCTAAAATTTAAACATCTCATGTTAACCTAAAGGCTTAAGAGGGCGCTAATAACTACCGCAGTAAAAAGGTGAAAGAAATGTAAAGATGGGATAATAATGACCGTCTCTGGGGTGAAATGACCGCCATTGTTTCTATCGGTACAGACATTTATTTATTTGATTATTATGACTACTACTGCTCATATTAAGAATGTTAGCTTATTGTCTAGATCAGGGGTTTCCAACTTGTAAGGGCTCGAGGGCCACAGTGGAAGCCTTAGGCATGATTGCGGGCCACACTTTAATAATAGGCCAATTTTTGTATAACTCTGCAAATATAACAGAGGTACCAGTATGAAATAATATGTATTGTTTTATTGAAACAAAGGCTTAATCATTTTATTTGC
>CABFVX010009831.1:0-16642 GCA_902151425.1 Timema shepardi | reverse complement strand
GCGCGTCACCCTACCAACATACTCCCCCACCCCCCCTAGCCCTTAATTGGCCCTTTGTTCGCGTTAATTACCCTATTGTTCGCCCCAGAAATCGACAATCCTTCCTACTGTGGCAGACGGCAGTTTGGGACAATATCGTAAAATAGGGGCACATGGTAAGTTTGAATGTATATATTATTGTTTTATACACTATTATTTTATTTATTTTAAAGTCCATTATTATTTTATAGACTATTTCTTTGATGTTCATACGTTTGTAGTTCGGAACGATACTACACTTTAAGCGTAATAGATAAAATTGTTTCAGCTCTATGCCGTGATACAGACACAAAGACACGACATCACGAAAATAATTTGTTGGGGTCCATGAGGTCACGAAACATTGATATCCATTAAAATCTCGAATTCTATATTTTTTAACATTAACAATACTCCTTATCTCCAATGGATCGTGAGAAAGTAAAGCGCAAAACAATATGTCTGATAGGCACACCTTATTTCCAATGTCTGATAGGCACAGCTTATTTCCAATGTCTGATAGGCACAGCTTATTTCCAATCAGGTTCATTGTCTTTTTTCACATTATTGCTTTCATTTATTTTCCCAGAAGATTGTTGGTGCATTTTCTTACAATGTTATACACACCTGGTTTCCGTTTAGGATTGCTTTTATGTCTGTATATTTAGCCCAGGAAACAGACTTATACCCTACATAAATTCGCTACGAGCTAATTTGGGTTCAAAGTGTTCATCTGGAAGCTCTTTATAACATATGAAAAGTCTCTAAAAATTTAACTGGGTAATTGATCTCAATTTTGGGCAAAAAGAGCCTAGATTAGAATTTTCACCATATTGGCGCTATTGTTGTTTTCTTTTCTGTACATCAATTTTGTTGACCCCCAATTGCCCTTTAAATTTGCTAAGTATATAGAAAGTATGTGACCTTGAATAATTTGAATCTCACTTCGTTAAGAATATTCAAAATCGTGAATTTAGAAAAAAAATCATATTTAGAATCAGAATAATTTAAGAGTTAATAGTTCAGCCCCCCAAATATATATATATATATATATATATATATATATATATATATATATAGAGAGAGAGAGAGAGAGAGAGAGAGAGAGAGAGAGAGAAAGAGAGAAAACGGACGCTTCATCGAAAAAATCAAATATGTTCGTATATGATCGAACATTGTGCTGGCCAAAATAAATGAAAGTTGCAGGAAATGATGGACCGGTGTATGGAGATGGGGATAAGATATTGCATGTAAAACAATATTGAGAAGTCAAAAATGAAGGGATTTCAAAAATATAAAGCTGCGGAAAATCAAAATTGAAAACTGAAATTTAGAAAACATATAGCATTTTAAGTACCTGGAAAGTCCCCTTACAAAGGGCACCTACTGCACCAAGGACATTAGATCAAGGATCTCTATGGCCAAGAAAACTTGCAACAAGATGAGTTTAATAGTGACCAGTTTGTAACTGAGGAAGAAACTTATGAAATGCTACATTTGGAGTATTGCGCTGTATGGAGCAGAAACTTAGACTCTAGGGAAGATGGAAAAGAAATACTTGGGTAGCTTTGAGATGTGGTGGTAGAAAATACTTGAGAAGATCATGTGAACAGAAAGAGGGACAAATGAACAAGTCCTAAGAAGAGTGGGTGAGAAGAGAATCGTTTTGCATGTGGTACAAAGCAAACTGGTTCGGGCACATTATTAGGAGGAACTGTCTTCTGCACGATGTCATAGAAGGAAAGGTTGATGGAAAGAGGAGTTAAAGATCGAGGAGGATTCAAATATAGGATGACTTGAAGGAAAGAACAAAATTTTGGAAGCTCAAGGAATATGCTGAGGACAGTTTGTATTGGAGATTTAAGTTCCCTGACAAAAGGAATGGACCTGCCTTATGACCGAACACATAATATTAATATCAAATAAATAATAAACGTGAACAAAATCAAAATTGAAGTAATTTATCGCCATCCTCATAACAAGTGAACTCATCTTGGTGTTTCACGTCTATCTTTGACAAACAGCATTATTCCTGTCATATCAAAACAACAAATGGTGGGGACATTTTAATTTACACTTAGTGCCTATAGTACTTCTTCCTCCACAAATAGCTCATCATCGCTGTCGTTCAGATGAATATAATAACCTAGTTGGTCTGCTACCATATATACGTTAGTGCAGTCGTTTCCCCTGCACCTGCCGCATGTATAAGAACAGTGGGGGCGAGCTGATCTGTATTGGCATCCTCTTTGGAAATTATCTTGCATTTTCATCAGGTGCATTAGGTCATCGGGTGCGATAGAAACCATATCATTTTTATTTTGCCATCCCCATTTAGTAGCCGGTTGGTGGTTTCCCAACCAATTCTGCACTTGCAAGTATTCTCCAAAGATATGTTGACGTGCCGAATCGCTTGTTGATGTCAATTTTGATAGTTCTAATTGATCCCTCTTTCTTTAATATGGGCCTATATTCATGCTGTAAATGAACTACCTTAACTCATTAAGACTTTTACAGCTCTCATAATTGGACTGCGTGAGTTGAGTATTATTTACCCACTTATGTAATATCATCTGGAACTATAATCATACATAGAACATTTTTACTAATATACAAGTTTGGATTTGAATTCATAACTTTTTTAAGCAAGCTTTTCTCCCTTTTAAATATAGCACATAATGTGTATGTTTCAGCATGTGAAACGAGAAATACATCTTACAAACTTTCGAAATAGTTTTTCAGTCATCAAATATCAAACTTTAAGTGGTGTTTTAACATTTCCAGACTGTACGGCTTATAAAGGGCGATTGGGGTCAGCAACAGCAATAAGTATAACCAAAATATCCTTTACCTTCGGCATAAATTGTAAATGATTTTATAAACTGATTTACACCAAACTGAATTGAAACATTTATTGTGTCAGACCTTTCTGTTGCTTATCTGTAAAATTTAAAACCCATCTGGCCCTTATACATCTATTGTAAGGGAAAAAACACAAAAGAAAAGTATTAATACGAAGTCATATAGGTCCTTTTTTTCTGGAAAAGAGGGAAGCTCTGGTATAATCTTTAGAAACTAATATGTTAAAAAGTAAAGACTACTCTACACTTTGAGCTAAACATCTGTTAGCAACGAATTTGTTTAAGATATCTTTGAAATGTTGCCTAATATTTCTGGACTAATTGATGCGTCAAGGTGCGTGGACGTGAACCAAGGCCATGTGGCTCTGACCCCGACCCGAGTCACCAACACGCTCACTAGCCCAGGACATTGACACCGGCCGCCACGTGCTCTATCTGTAGTGTCATTTCGACCATCTTTCTCTCGTCAGTAATACTTCCCTTTTTGCCTGGCTACGTATTTATCGCTTCCTTTTCCTGCTTACTTATTTACCTCTTAATATGTTTATCATCTCTTTATTTTTATTTTTCCTTGATTTCAATGTCTTTTTTGATTTGCCTCTCTCTGTTGGTACAAAAAAAAAAGTAGCTCCATGGCTTCTTTGGTGCTGACTGACAGCTCATAGCTGACTTCTGACCGTCAACATTTAGGAATATACCTAAATTTTTACTGTCATAAGTGACAGCTGCTTAACACATGTTTTTGCAGATCATCTGGTTTAGCTTAGAGATGCGTAATTTGGTCTGGTAACTTTTTAAAGCTGTCAATCAGCACCAAAGAAGCCACGGGGCTACTGTATATGTATTTCTATTTCTTTTTTTTACGTTTTCATATCAAGAGAAAGTACTGTAATCGTGAAAAAAAACTTATCTCGAGATTATGATGAATCTTTCTTTACCTTCCATGCGAGTCCAAACTAAAAAAAAGTAGATTTTTACAATTCTGGCAGTCTGTCTGTCCCTGGCCACGGACCTAATCTCGTTTGGATGGATTTTGTTCTAACTTGATATTTACATTTCATCTCGGGACTTCTTTTTAATTTTATTTTTGCCGTAGCTGAGAATTAAAGGGTAGTTTACTGATGATTAATTTTTCTAGTGAGAAATTTTTTATGGTGGCTGTAGTGATTTTATATTTATGAAACAACACTGATAAACAATACTTGTGTTAGGGGCAGTTTACTATAAGGGATTTTCGAAAATTATAAATATTTCGAAAATGATTTAAAGGATTTTGTTTAAAATTGATATACGGGAGTGTTTGACATAACACATAGAACGATATACGTTTTTGGGGAGTAAAATTTGTTTAAGAATTTTAGCGATTTGGTTCAAACTGGTTATCTCTTTTTTTTTACATTAAAACTAATTGTATATACTTATTGGTGACTGATTAAAAAAAACCTAGAGTATCTCTAACGATTTTGTTTAGAATTGGTATTCTAGGACTCTTTTAAATAGGGGTCCTGCTGGTCTAGGAGTAAGCTGTCAAACTTCTGTGTTAGGGGTCCGGGGTTCAACTCCCGGTCCCGGCAAGGATTTATCTAGTTACCAAACCCTTCCTTCACCTCTGGCAAAGTGTATACCTTCACGCTTTGGGAATGTGTGGAATGCCAGTCCCCACCGTGGTTTGGAACCCACTGTTAAACTGTTGGTCCTCTCTGCCTTCCACCATCATCATTCTCACGTATCACACTACCATCTGGGGATAATGGAATTCGCCTTAATGGTGTCCCCACCTCAGGAATTAGTTCCTCCTTACACCAGGAGAGCAGAGGTAAGATAAGGTCGAATGGACAGATCTAGAGCATTAGCCCCACCCCAGACTATTTTAAATAATAAATAATACTGTATGTTGATTTTTGTAAAACAAATTAAGTTAGGGATGCTTTACTGATGAAAGATTTTAGAAAATTTGAAATTTAAAAAAAATGTCTTAAGGTTTAGTGAAAAATGGACGTCTGAGAATAGTTTTTCATAATGAATGAAAATACGTTTTATTCTTAAAAATAAATATAATTTGAGGGTTATTTACAAATGATTGAATTTATGAAAATTTAATGTTTTTAATTTAAATGTTCAATCGGTTTGTTTAAGATTTAGCCTATATATGAAGAATGTTTATTGTGATTAATCCTATGCTATGTTTGTTTTTCTGAGCGAAACTTACTTAACGGTAGCTTACTGAATACCTATTTTTGAAAATTTTATGCCAAGCTATAATACACTATATAATAAAAAGTTTGTACAATTTTTCGTGCCATTTATTTAAATGTATCTACCTTTCTTTATTTCTATCCCTCTTCGATTGTCTCTCACCCTCTTTCAATTCTCTCTCTCCCTCTTTGAATGATCTATCCCTTACTTTCGAATGAATCTCTCTTCTCCCTCCCCTCTTTATCAATTGTATTTTCTTATAATCTCATTCTTCGTTAAGGTGCCTATTTATGTAGCGATTTAATTTTTCATTTATGTCCATTACTGGACAGAGGATATTTTGCTCCATGGGCAAAATTATCAGTGTGTGGCCGAACAAGCGGCCTGACATAGCCTCCGAAGGAGACAATGGCGCATGCGTAATGCGTGCTTTTTTCGATTCCTACGTGATTGTATACATTTGACCCCTTGGAAGAACCACTAGTATTTCATTGTCTCAGTAGTGGTTGAAAGTGATCATCTTGCGCAAAAAGTCTACCTACTACCAAAATGTTCCCGTTACTTCTAAAGGTTACTGTCGATTCCATGGCGCTAGCTACCATTCTAATTCTAGTAGTTTTCTCTTCAATTAGAATAAAAGCACTTTGTATAACTAACCGAATGATTCTCTAAAATTTGTAGAATTTTTTTTTATAAATGTTTGATATGGTACTCTTCTATTTCTAAAGCGGGTCATTGATGATAAATCGACACTTTTTTTGAGTTCCTATATCAAATATGTTTTATTACTCTAAACATTACACATACAATATACATAATTCTAAATAAAATCTTAGTTTACACGCTTATAAACTTTTTCACTACGTCTAATTGTCCTTATTGGGCTAGGATGAATAAGGTGAAATTTGGAACAAATGTACTTCACTGACGTTGTGGAAATTAGGAAAAGCTTTTAGAAGGAACAAGTGCCCTTATTACACCCTTCTGAGATTCGAACCCTTATCTCTCCGTCATCAGCAATCCACTCTGTTGTGAGAGTGACACATTAGACCATACGACCACCGAAGTGGGTGTACACTCCGTTTACACTAAAAGACAGCAGTCTTACCTTGAGAAATGACAATATGGGCCCATTGTGTGAGCTTTCGAGGTAGGCTTTCACACTTTCAGTATAAATGGAGTGTACATTCATTAAAGTTAATTGTACTTGTATACATTTGCCACAGACCATTGATCACTTGAACCGGGGAACACCCGGATAAAGACATCAGCCTCGTCTTGTATGGTTTGCCTTTGACATTGAGGTGTGTGTTTGAATCGTGGGTGTGTTTACTGCTGATATATTATGTTTCCTTGTATAGTTTCCCATTCTAACTCCACGTAAATGTGGCTACACTTCATCTCACTTTATTCCTTCACTTATATCTATCCGAATTGTGTAAATATGCGGATATCTAGCACGGGTAAAAGGACGTGTAGCAGAGAATAAAAGGAGTATTTACATTTACCTCCTATTTTGTCGACTCTGCTATTTTGGTAAAAACTGCTAAAATCAAACTGTCCACACAAGTCTTAAATAGTTTTCAAAGTATTTTACAAAATTGTTCAGCGTGATTTTAGCTGACCACTTAGCTGAGAGCCTCTGTTCCGTTTCTGTGTAGAGCTTCTAAATATATTGCTTTGAAATTAGTGTCACGTCTTTCAACACTGACAATCTAGGGAAATAGTCGGTGACAACTCTTTATGATTTTCAGGCTGTATCTGTTGTTTTTTTAAATGGTGATCTAGTTTGAAAAAAATATCAAGCAAAAAATTTCAACTATATATTTATCATATTAGTAATTATTTATTAGTATATTTTTACAAACACACTTTATTGTTTGCTGAATCTTTTGCGGGCCAGATTAAATCAGTCGGTGGGCCGTAAACGGTTAGCGTGCTGCAGGTTTCTGACAGTTGATCTAAGGTTAGGTTGGTATTTGTATTTTAGAATAAAGTTAGGGGGAGCCTACTGATGTACTAAATGAAACATATTGCCCCATAACTTCCTTGACCTGAGTACAAACAAGAAAGCAGATTATTTCTCTGGTTGTAGAGGAAATGTTAAGCCGTGGAACACTTCTCCGAACGTTCTAGTTCGTGTGTTGACCGTCTTGTCGCTCGTGTGTCGTTGGTGTGTTCGTGAGCTACTAATGAAAGTACGTGAACTTATGTGGGGGCCATTCACATCCAAGTTGGCTGCTTTGTTTCTAGAACAAGTCCTAACTGAGAACAATGGCCAGAATGCTTACACACACGGTGCTATTTATCACTTTCATGAGGCACAAGCAAAGACCCTTTAGCTCTGTCTGTAGCGCGTCAACGTAATCAACTAGTGGGTCTCAGCTTTGAATCCTAGTACGGCTGATAAATTAATCACTAGTAAAATTGGTTTTCCCTTTCACAGTGATGAATTGATACCGAGGAGACTCGGAATTGTTTGTTCTAGAATTGAGCTTGTTGTAAGTCGTGTTTTGATCAAATTAATTAATTACCATTTCAGAAACGGAATTTTAAATACAATCAAGAAAAAAAATGCGAATTGCGTTCTACATACTTTTAAGGCAGTGATTCCTAACTTTCTCTGTTTGGAGGAACCCTTGAATTATTTTGAAAAATCTCGAGGAATCCCTACCTGGCTGACATATAACAGATTCAACAGGGTTAATTTATATAAAGATACGTAAAGCAGTAGGGTTAGTCGTAAATAATAATTAAATCATACTTTTGAATAAAATATTACACGAGTATTTACTGCCTATTAATATTTATCTTATTAATATTACTGTCAATAAAAAAAACTTTTCAGCTTACTGGTTATAAACAAACTTGGTCTATATATTTTGCAATAGCTTTGTGTTATTATAATATTTTATTTATAAACCTGTTAACGAAAAAATAAGTTACATTTTATTGTTTTATTATTAATTCACAACTGGGAATAACAATTATTCCAATTGCCTCTTAATTTAATGTGAAACTCGGGCTTGCTTTTTTGAACACTACAACTTAATACGTGGTCGCATCTTTGATAGGCACACCCAAAGTCCTTCCACAGGCAACAGTCTATTGTTCCTCTCTTTTGTTTTTATATTCGTTACTCACGAAATTGTTTGCGCACAAAAGTACGATGTTGAAATTGTATCAATATGTTTATATCTATCTGGGAGATGGCAAGAAACTTATTTTCACTTATATCCAAAACATACCTAATGACGGTTCATTAAATTTTATTTTTGGTGTGCGATCATACTATAGTTCAGCCAGTTATTGTTATTCTTCCTGCAGGCTGAGTAAATTTTCTGAACATCTTGGAGAATCTGTGAAAGGTTTCCTGACCCTACCATACTCTTCCGATGACAAAGAAGGGAAGTACTTGTCCAGATTTTCGGCCAGAAATCCCATATGGCCGTAAATCAGGGGCATAACGGCTTACCGCTGGTTGCTAGTTGTAATGCTATCAAGATGAGAAAATAGGGGTAACATTTCAAAATGAACCTTAGAAAGATGTTTTTACAAACCCCAATTTTATTTTTGAATGCCACAAGTTTGTATGTCTGTCTGTACACGTCAACATATTTTCCTTGGGACCTTGCATGTTGGTGTTCAACTTATGGATACAATTCCAGTTTTTGTGGATATAATTCCAGTGGATACAATTCCGATTTTTCACAAAAGCAGTTTTTTACAAAACTATCGTTCCCGTTTCAGCGGGAAAGTTATTTTACCTTGGTAGTTAGTGGCACTCTCTAATCTGCGGCGATCACGCGCCGCTGTGCCAATAGACCCGAGCTTAGCCATGGGCCCAATTACCGCGCTTGAGCAAGGGGAATAAACAAATACTACAGTCGTCATATCCACTTTAGGAGCGCCCTCGGTTCTGTGGGCGGAATGCAAGAACGAGGCTAACGCTAAGGCGCGATGGAAGGGAAAACAAGTCAAGGTCACTTTTGTATAGCGAAAAACATACTTTAAATATACTGTGTTGCCACTGCGTCTTACTAACCGTTCGGTTTGTACGCAAATAAAAAGTTGCTTCAATAGATACGTTTAATTTTATTTTCTCCACATGTCAGTTTGAACAATTATTGAATATTTGACATGGGCATAGTGGCACTTAAATATATAAACTTTTTAAATTAAGATAAAAAGTTATGTTTAAATTTCGCGATGCCCTTGGCAAATATTTAAGTTTTGGTGAGATTACTATTTTGTAGGAAATTAAAATGAACTTATCTACCCAAGCAATATTTTATTTATTATTCCCGATATTTTTTATAAACACTGCATAAATAATTACTTTTTAAGCCTCGGTCTGCGAGAAAGGATCACTCGCTGTCAGGGCGCACGCCTTAAAATATAATTGTCTGTGTCGTTTTCTGGAACTTCTTTTCTATATTGAAAAGCTAATACTACCTTTCTCCCTTCACCTACAATCACCCTTACCCGTGCCAATAAGAAAGAGAGAAAGAAAACAACGAATGCTCGATATCACAATTTGGTACGGGAGATACCACAAGCGAACGAACCATCGGCTGGCTCGCCACAACCAGATATTGCCAACACATTAGTCTCTCAGAGTGTGGTTATCGTCAGACATAGATTGAGCTATCTTAAACTTTGTATTTGTAAAATGTTAATACTGTTGGGTCTTACCACTAAGCTTGTGTATCTTCATAGCAACACGAACAATATATATATATCAGTTAAATATATTAGAACAGCTAGTAATATTTGAAAACCCGCCTCGGTGGAGTAGTTGGCTAACGCGCTATTCATGTTAAGCTCGACTGCTGAGGACGGGGATATCGAGGTTTGAATCTCGGTCAGGTGAATTGGGGGTGGTTTTTCCTAAATTGTTTTCCACTCTCCCTCCACGCAAATGCGGGTTTACTTCCTTTAATTCAACCTTCCCAATTCCTAATCCATTAGCGTAATTAGTACTTAAAGCGTATAACCCGAACGGGTAGTAAGACGTGGTGCTAAAAAAAATTGAAACATAAAGATTTGACATGTTCTTAAGGAATGATTAAAGGGAGATCAACTACTTTGTCTGTTCAAATAAGGTGGTGGGATGACATCTACGTTTCTACCCCGACTACACAAATTTAGTTCTCTGATACCCGTGTCGATGGTCACTCTGTCCGAGACATCAGGTTCTCAATAGATTGCCTATGACATGGAGGTCAAGGATCCGATTTTGGGCAGGGTTGGTGAGGTGTGGGGTTTTCCCTCTGTGATTTATACTTGTTTTCCAATCCCCACTCAACACAAATACCGGTGCAATTTCTCTACCTAACCTCCTTTTCCTTTACCTCTGGTAGATTAAGCCCTAAATAATCCTCATGTAAAAATAGCGTAGTGATCTAAAAAAGTAATTATTAAAATTTTCAAATTATTATAATGACACGATGGTGATTATAATCCACGACCTCTTAATCCTCTGTGCCCCTGGTCACTGGCCCTGTTCTCCTGTTCCAGTGTGGGGTGAGTCAAAGATAAAAGGGGGCGTGGGACGAAATAATAGTGATAAATGCTACTAGGAGTGGCAGTAAATTATTTAGCTAATCGTTCAAAATAAATATTCAAGGAACACCCAATAAACAATAACAAAAGGATCTAATTAGAAATGAAAAGTTAATAAGTGATATGAAATATAAGGGGAAAAGTTAAAAGACAGAATTTTTTTTAATTAGCAAAAAACATAATTCATATTGAGTTTATAAGAATTTGAATAGTTATAGATAATAACAAGTCTGAATAAATATATATTACATTATATAAAAGAGAAAATAGATTGAATAGAATACTGGCAAGCCTATAGCAATGAAAACTTTACAACTTAATAATTCCTATTAAGGAGTGTGAAATCTAGCAGAAAAAGAACAGGTTAAATACAGAATAGGTTAAAATACAGAAATTATATTAAAATTAGACAATACAATAAAATAAAAATCACATGTTATAAGGTTTCAGATTAATGAATAAAACATTACAAAGAAAGATATATTAAGTATAGTAATAAGTTAAAATTAAGTTTAAAGGTAATATTGTGATAAAATCAGAATTGTCAAAAGGAAAAGTTAAAATTTAACCAATGCAAGTGAACAAGGAAATTAGGCATAAAATTGTTTAATATGGCTTAGAGACGATAATTATATGTGAGAACTTGAAACAGAATCGAAATGATGTAGAATAGGAAAATTGATAATGAAAAGTTGTTGAATGTATAAGTGTTCCTTAACTGATTTTTAGTGCCTTGAATGCTAGAAGGCCGGTTGACTTGACTACATGTTTCGGCGTACAAACGCCATCATCAGGTCTGAGGAAAACCCATGTAAAATTAGAAAAAATATAAGATGAAAAACTAAGAATTGAGAACATTAGACGATAACCAGAAAGAAAATACTTAATTAGTTAGAGAATAAAGATAAAACTAACCTAACAGACTCATGTTTAGGAAAATACAAAAAGAGAGAAAAATATAGATTATTATTAATGTGTAGATATAATACTAAACTATCAAGCTTACCTCTAATTAGGGTTAGATGTTGTCCCTGTCATTCCAAAGGTGTAATAGTTTTAATAAGCAATCATTACATAAAGTTACGGCTTATGAAAGAATTGAATATTTATTATTATATTTCTCCATATTAAATCACTATGAATATAGCTAGTATTAATCGTTCAAAGTTAAAAGTGGAAGTCTAAAACGCATTTTTTTGGGAAGTAATTACTTATCGTTTGTAGGTGAGATGAGGAATAGCTGGTTGAGAAAGGGGAGAGGGTGTATGAAGGTCGTGTAATCGCTCTTCAAACATTGTCGTGGCAGGTTGGCGTGTTTGTATCTGTGCGCGCGTGCGCGAGTGAGCTGGCTCACAAATGAAAACGAGAAGAGGTGGTTTGGGGGAGGGGGGGGGGGTATAAAGTATTAGTTCGTGAGGTAAGAGGGGATTTCTTGACTCTGTGAAGTAATGAATTCCGATGTAGCAGTAGCAGTTGCATCACGAACTAGATCACAACAAGCACCGTTTTACGCTCCCTTGGCTCTTTTCAGAACCGGCTTCGTATCTCGTTTTCATCATACTTCCCCCCAACCCCCTCCTAACCTTGTACTTACCTTACTTCACGCTCTACTGTTGAGATCCACCGTGCAGAGTAGCGCCCCCGAGGGGTGTAAGGGAGGGGCCATATTACTCCCCATCACTCTTTGAGATAGCAACTAATTTTAATAATAGCATAAACAAATATAAAGTAAAACTAAAATATAGAGTAGAGATGTGTTGAATTCTTAGCTTTATTTTAAAACCAGGCTTACGACATATTTATTTTTCTTTAATGCTATCCTACTCATTAAAAGTGCCCTCTGAAATTCCATATTGTAAAACCCTCACCATAGAAGTAAATTTATGGTCGTGTTTCTTAATAGTCATTAATATTGCTGTTTTCTCCCGTCATTAATCTAACTTTGAGAAGAAAATGTTTTAGTCTCTTTTATGCTATGAAGAAAATGTTTTGGCCTCTTTTATGCTCTGTCTTTCTTTAATAAAATAATATACCTTAGGGTGTTGCCTATCATAGCGCTGAAATGCGCGACCGATGTCCAGAAATCCCATGTTATCTCAGAAGTGGTTTATTCAAAAATATGGTTCTTGTCAAAAAAAGAAATGAAATATATCAACATATTCTAACACTCCATAGGATTTAAACCTTCCATTATAGTGTTTAAAAAAAAATATGAATAAATGATTAAAACTCCGTTTCGCAACGTTTTATGACTTTCCAGTCTGCCTCCACGCAATGTGAGTATTCTAAATTCAACCTTTCTAATCCTTACCCAAACAGTTCATAATGTCACTACCCCAGATAGGGTTTAAGACGTGGTGTACAGAAAAAAATCTGACAAAATGGGCTGGATTTTCCCCGAATTATTCTAAAACGAGGACCGGCGTAGTGGCAATAACTATTCCTACTGTACTTTATTTAATAATAATCATAACTAACAGAGCTGGCTTATCTCTTAGAACTAGAACCCAAGAAGTCTTGTACACCACCAAGCTACTCATGGCACAAGCCAAAGATAGTTGCTGCTAAACTACTGGACTATCAGCCGAATCGTGCAAAATGTAATGCCAACACGCAATTTGGTACAGTGATAGTACAATAAATATTGATTTATGATATGGATCCCAAAAATCTAACCACTACATCGCCCGTATGACGCAATAAAACAAAATGGCTGCCACTTAAAGCAATTGCGGTGAAAACCTCCAATATTAAGCATCCAGCATATCATTTTCTATGTTTTTCAAGTCAAGGATTTCAAAAATGATGACTTGTTTTGGATTGGTGAACTATAAATGTGTTTAATTACAATCAGGTACTAACTACTTTATTTTGTAATTGGTTGATCAATGTCCACGGGGAAATGTGTTTTATTATTTCAAGTACGAAATAATCAGTAGGCCTACTTTGTTGCTGGTTGATCAATATCTAAGGAGATCAGCTGTGAATGTGTTGCATTATATTTGAGTACTTATTAAGTGTTATTTCAGTGCTTCCTAATGGGTAAGGAAACTGGCAGGGTTGATATCGACTGGAAATCCCAAAGTGGCTTGACCTGGTTTCCACAACCAAATGGACGCAACTAGAGTTACAAAGTCACTAAACACACAAATCGTGGAGCATTAAGTCTGCCAGACGTATCATACGTAATAGGCCAGCAACGCTAATCAAAATAAAATAAAAAGTATTTTCAGAGCAAGAAAGAGAATAGTTATTCAATCACTGCTAATCTGTTTTCAAGATGGTAAATTATTGTTTTAGTATATATGAAAAGGGGGAGAGGTGAAGAGAGTACTGCTATTGAACATGAGAGAAGGTTATCCGCCTGCAACAGTGCTACAAGTCCACTGTTAATGAAAGCTCCTGCTAAGACTACGACAGGACTTGACGTTCTCTTGACATTACACGATGAATGTAGAAGAAGGCCTTTTAACACATTGTCATGAGGGGAAATAGTATTATGCCTGACCGCGCAGGCTGGGACATAATCCGGCTGATAGGCTACACCAAGGATTAAAAAATAAAAATATAATTGCAAACTTTTGAAAAACTTATTGTCACAATTTCCCAGTAACGGGAACAAAAAAAAATTCGTAGCTTCCATTTATTCAACCTCGTATAATGTTTCAAACACGGTTTACTACCCATTCGGGCTATGCGCATGTCTACACTTCTGTGGTTGATTTGATGAAGATACAATTTTAAGTAAAAATGAATCAGATTTGCTTAGAGGGAGATTAAGAAACTATTTATGAATACAAAACCTTCTTTACACATGACCTAGGTTCAAACACCAGCCTTCTTGCCACTGGAAATCTACTAAATTGCGAGAGTGATGCCTTACACCATACGACCACTGTTGCAATATAGTGAGGAGTGGGCGTAGGCTGACCTCAATGAGAAATCTTTTAAGCAGAGAAACAAGTTTATTACCTCGGGGAAAAGGTCGTGCAGTGCTGGTAGCAATACTACTCTTTAAATTACTTCAAATGAGTTTACGGGAACAAGGAAAAACCATTTGACAAACTGCACCTTCGCACGGGGGTGAGCTGAACCCTCGGGGTAAACTGAATGGAGAGGAACTATACATGAAGCAAGGGATGATCTTGCAGTATACATTCTGGAGGGGAACTTGAAATATGAAGCAAAGGCGTCATCAGCAAAAAAGTGCTCGCCATTACATATTATCTCCTTCCCGAAACAAAATAGAATTCAGTCTTCAATTTGCTGGCTCCTGTCTCCTCAGTCCTCTCTATATCTTCTTAGGATGAACCTGCTCTATTCCTACCCCTGGCAAAGGGTGGAAAATGCTTGGTTGGAATGAGGGGCGGAGGGGGATAGTGCTGACGGCAGCCTGCACCGCGCTGTTTGTTTGAATAGCTGCCGTCTCATTCCGACGGCAAAGTACATTTTAACATTTTAGAAACAATAAATGACTACAGAAGATGAATAGAAAGCTAAGATAGTGTTTTGACTAAATTAAGTATTTGGGAGATAAGAATGGAAGGGGCTTTGTACTGGTAATACCTTCAATGAGACGTCCTAGTATATAACTTTTCCATGTAGTAGTAGTAGTAGTAGTAGTAGTAGTAGTAGTGATAATAATCCAACAAATAATGTATTTACAAGGTAGGAAGGCTGTCTACATTTTATATAATTATTTAGGGTTACGTGTTCAATAATTTCCACCAAGGGTTGGAACCTATCACCTTTATACGAGTTGTTTTTGCCTTTTATAGATCGGTAAATCGATGAGCTGGAACTGTAAGGCTACGCGCGCACTGGAAACTAATTAGTTTTGAGATTCAAGTGTTGCTGAGAGTGACACGAGGGTATGCGCGCACACTGCAAAGCAAATAGTTGGCGGTGTCCGTGATTTTTTCCTTAGTACCCAATGGACTTCACAGAAGCAGCATGTTTAAGTGTCCTAGTCCTAAAGGTAAGGAAAGCACGACGCAAAAACCGGTAGTGGGTACATCCAATAGTCAGCCAAATACTTTTAAACGGTCACTTTTACAAGTTACTCGAGTATTTGATAAATTATAAAGGAAAGTTTTTTAACTATTCAGAATGAGTATTGAAAGGTTTGATAATTTGTTAATGCTTTTTGGATCAAAAATTACCTACAAAAATACTCAGCTAAGATTATCTGTATCACCACAAGAAAGATTGGCTATGGCCCTAAGGTAAAAAATATTTGTATGCACCCATGACACTATATTCTTTCAGACTTTTTTTTTAAACAATTCTGATCTTTTTTCTACCTCGCATATTAACAACTCTGTACTATCAACATTCATGTTGGTAGCTGCATGTGATTACAAACCAGCCAGGAATGTGTAAAGTCAACAACTGATGAATCGCCAGTGCGCGCGGACAGACCTAGATAATGTTCTCTCGATTTTCAGCCGCCAATAATTTGGTTTTCTCAAGAATAGTGCATGCAGTAATTTTTAAGTTGGCTCATCACAAAGTTGCCCTGTGCGCGCTCTCCCATACAAATCAATGTGTTTCATCCTAGCAACGAAATAGTTTTTTAAAAAAAGTTGCCAGTGCGCGCCTAGCCTTTGTTGTGTTTTTCCTTAAATTAAGGCCTAGCCTACCCATAAATGCATGGTTATAAACAAAAAAATGTTTTAAATAAAATATTTAATAATTCGACATTGTTGTTTTTTATTTATTTTAGTAACATATCTGGGCATCTTTCATAGTTCTTATGGAATTTTCAAACCATGCTAAAAATAGTTATTGAAATATTTTCGTTAAAATGTTTCCGTTTCAATGCATTTTAAATGGGAAAACAAAAACATATTAATAGATTTATTTATTTTCTCTGTACAATTAAGCTAGAGTGTTTGTTTATAACATATTAGTTATTGAATAATTTCTTTTTAAACGTATTTTTAAATTTGGGTTGGCTTCAATAATCACGACGATATTGAGCTCTAACGACTCGCAAGTCG
>CABFVX010009830.1:0-16644 GCA_902151425.1 Timema shepardi | reverse complement strand
TCTTCCGGGAGCGGAGGCCGGTGATCGAGTTTGAGCCGTGTGTCGACCTTCCGAGAGCGGGTTGCCCGAGTTGGTGAGTGTTATTAACGGTAACTTGTTACAACACCAATAATTAAGTAAAATAATACTATTGTTGACTTCGAAGAAATAAAATTGTCTTCCCGAAATTGGTTTCCCATTGTACTATTAGATATAGATCTTCATATTTAGTTTTCACATTCATAAAATATCTCAAGTATACGACTTTATTTGCTTATGGTTGTATGGTCCAAGACGCTACCCTCACAGTAAGCTAGACTGCCGATAATGGAGAGACCAAGGTTCGAATCTTGGTTAGATGCGTTGAGGGTGGTTTTTCCAACATGGTTTCCCACTAAAACTCCACGCAAAAGAACGTACACTTCCTCTAAACATAGCCTTCCTAATTCCTAAAACCATTATCGCAATTAAAGCGTTCAACACGAATGGGTAGTAATATGTGGTGCTTTAAAAATATATGCAACTTAAAAATAGACAAAGATTAATAGACACAGCCTTGACCTTGTTTTGATAATCTCAATATGTAAACAGTATTTTGTTAAAACGGGCTTATACAGAGTGTCCCACGTAAAAGTATTCCGGCTCCAAACGTACATGTATGGAGGAAAGGACTGCAAAATGTTACCCGTAATAGTCAAGGTCAGTCTTATAGTATCGTCGTGGACAGAATCGGCGCAGGCAAGATGCGCAGCAGCACGCACGTGGACACGTTAGAGGACTATATTTTCTATTATACTTAGCAAGTTTCAAGAGCATGTATGTAGGCTACTTTTACGTGGAACACCCTGTATATATATACTCTCTCGCACTCTTTCTCGTTTCTCCTAAGCTTAACTACAGTCGACCTTCCTGAGCACTTAGCCTAAGGGATAGGAGAAGGGGTTAGAGCTTCACCTTTGTTAGTACATTATTGAAACGTAGCCTGTCGATAATTATACTATGAAAATGTTACTAAGTGAAGCGAGTGAGCTATATCAAGGTGCGTGCACTCCACACCGGATCATTCACTATAAATAATTCACAAACAGGAATACACGTGCTTTCTCTACACCTTAGCTACGTTTCGTGAGGAATATGTATTGGTGAATACCGAAAGATTCCTTTCTTAGGTCAAAACCTCCCTTAGTGAGGGGGATAATAACAGGATATCTTTATATGTAGCTATGGGAGATGTGGTATTTGGAGAGTGAGGTATATACCCGCCTCGGTGGCGTAGTTGGCTAACGCGCTAGTCGTGTTGAGCTCGACTTCGGAGGACGGGGAGATCAAGGATCGAATCTCGGTCGGGTGAACTGAGGGTGGTTTTTCCTAAATGGTTTTCCACTCTCCCTCCACGTAAATTCGGGTTCACTTCCTCTAATTCAACTTTCCCAATTCCTAACCCATTAGCTTAATTAGTACCTAAAGCGTATAACCCGAACGGGTAGTAAGACGCGGTGCTAATATACATAACTACTAACGAAAGGATGAGAAATTGAACTTAAAGAAAAAGTAACATATAGAAAATCCAAAATCAAGCTGAAAAATAAAACCATTTAGTTGAAGGGGTAAGAATGATGAAATTAATGAATCAAATAGCCAAAGCTATTATCTATGCTTTTTAGTGAGGATTACTCCATTTAGATATCATTATCTCAATGAAATAACACATTTTTAGCCGACGATTTCCACACGTCCATCATAGACTTTGCCTTAAAATATGAGTGAAGAATGACCCTGGGCACGGGACGAATCCTGGATAGCTCAGTGGTAAGAGTATTGGCGTAATAAACCAAAGGTTCCGGGTTGAGTTCCCTTGTTCAAGGGGCCTTTTTTTCAATTTTCAGGGCATGATGAAATTAGCTATAACATTATACACTGGAATGGAATTACGTGGTAAACTGTCAGATACCATTCAAATCTATGATATATTGAATTTTTACTGTAAGAATACTTTTTGACATGTAACAAATTTTTTGTTTGTTTATTATAGAGTAATTTATAATCTTTCAGATTGTGTATGGACTTCATTTTGTTTTATAGCAGACAAAATTTAAAAATAAATAAATTTGTGTGGTAGTTTTTGTACATTAAACATTTAATTTTTTTTAAACTTTATCAGACAATTTATTTTTTTAATAAAATATTTGTACACATTTTGTCACAAAAGCTAGGAATAATAATCTTAAAGTTGTGAACCGGAATTATATAATAATATTGATTCTATGTTGGAATCTTCAAGCATATTTCTATTGAGAAAGCCATTTGAAAAGTACCACAGATGGTATGAGAGCGTTGATGAAGTGTTTAGAGAATTAATACTATTTAGCTATACTATGGGAAGTGCTGACACCCAGTATTTTTTTTATGAACTAAGAAAGTCTTAGGAAACACTTACAGAACGTTATACCCGAGTGTATCTTGGGCCATTCTGTATATACACATTTAAAAGAGGACCTGAGTGAAGTACGAGCGTGGTAAAAACAGATAACTTACGTTCGGGTGTGATGTTCAATGTGTTAATATAAATTGAACCTGAATTTGAGTAAAAAAATAAAGGAAAAGTGTCAATGATAAATAAAATTTGTAAAATACCCCCAACGCACCAGCCAAGATTCTAACTTTCACCTCCTCATCAATGACAGACCCAACCGATAATTTATTCACCGCAAGAGTGTAAACCCCAAATCCACTAATAATAAACTTTTCGGCCGTGCTGGTAATCAAATCCGGGACCATTAACTCAGCAGTCAGACATGTGAACAACTGATATAATATGTCTGAAACTATCAGTGCTTATGACTCATAATTATGTATCTTCAAATATTAGTGGTTAAATAAGTGTGGTTAATTGTAAATCGATTCTTTTCGATACATATTTCTTACCAAAATTCTGCTTGGTCTGATTTATTGATGTAAACATGTATTGGCTTAAATTTCTCTCCTCAGTTTCAAAGTAACGGGTTTCGGAAGTTTGTTTCGAGCATGTATGGTTCATATTAAACGGCTGAAGGATGTTTGTCAACTATGAGGACGCCTCACCATAACTTTACCCTTTCACCCTCCTATAATATCTCCCAATCAGAGATCTCATACCATCCTCCAATGATATCCAGACTCCCACAATGACGTAACTACTATCGATGGAACTGTCATGTTGATTGTCAACACACACTACCTGTTCACCCGGACTATTGTTAATGTTTGCTGATTGGTCCGCGAGTGTTTTGTTTATTTTAGGATACTCTGTAATTAACCGGTAGTCCACGCTCATCAGGAACGCTTCCCCATACTTAGCGTCAATACGTCGACGAGGAAGGCAGGTGCCTATTCTACCGCCCTTTCATGGGTCAACATTAAATGGGAGTACGTCAGTTACAAAACAAAAAGAAGAATAAAGACTAAGACCCACCTCGATAACCGCGCGAACTAACGCGCTAATCTCATGTTGGACTAGACTGCTGAAGATTGAAAGATCACTGTTTGATCATGGTCGAGTTTACTGAGGGTGATTTTTTTTCTCCCTTCACGTAAATGCAGGTGCATTTCCTCTAATTAAGCTTTCATAATTCCTAACTCATTTGTTTAATAAGTACATAGGCGTATATCCTGAACATTTAGTAAGACGTGGTGCTAAAAAAATATCCTAAGGGGGTCACCTAACGTGGCCATGAGATATGTTGCAGATGTCTAAAAATCCTTCGTTATTAAAAAAAAATTGAAATTTCCAATTATATTTTGCATAAAATATAGGTAAATATTATCCTAAAATCAATAGATAATTAAATAATTTATATTTTAAGTTTTATTATAATTAAAATAAAATCATCGAAAATTGGTATCGGCTTATTTTCAGAAATATTTCACACACACCATCAAAATAATGTTGCAGCACTGATTTCAAAGTAAATGGCAATAAAGATATTTATCGCAGTCATAAAATAAAAATGTAATAGGGTAAATACGGAATATTCTAATATAATTAAGGATTGCTTTGGTGGATAGCTTCAGAACTGCCATTACCATTTATACACATGTATACATGAACGTAATATTTATGAATATTTGAGGATAAACGTGTAATTGATTGTTGAGTCGTTTATGCACAACGTATGATTGGCGAATTTCCTTTGATCTAGTGACATCGTTAGGGCTGAGCACTTTACAGGGCAAACATATCATGTTACTGAAATAAACTGAGCTTGAATTGTTAGTTTTTTCTTTGCTGGTGTAGGCTTTCGTATATTTTATGGTCACTCATTTTTTGAATTACATATTGTGTTCAAACACAATATAATTTATCTACGCAGAGAGCAAAATATACACTTCATTTATCTAAAGAGGAAGCAAGCTTACCAAGTTTGAGCTAACTGTATGATGAAGCTTAGATGAGAGGCCCATATTATAATAAATCAAGTTAAGCTATGACATCTTATGAAATACAATATGACTTTTTCTAAATTGGAATATTTAATGCATTTTCTTAAACCCCACACCATTTACACTTCATAGTCAAATAATTCAAAATTATTATTAAACACAATATATAAACATAAAATAACCACACATACTTAATATTACAATTTATTTATAAATAAGTTCATTCATTAAAATTGTTTTTAGTAATCCTTTTCCAAAATTGCTAATGATTTGTTATAAAAACACTTTAAAACTAAAATTAGAGCTTTATTGAAATTCTATACTTAAGTTATAGTGTTCAAAACTTAGATTTCAAAGTATACAACATACTAAGTGTCAAGTTCATCTAGTTTGGTATTCCGTTGACTGGAAAGGCTGGGCCAAACAGTAGTAGGTCTACTGAGATTTTTCGTAAACGGTTTCCCCAATTCCTCTCAATATAAATGCTGGTACCTTCCTAATAAACTCTACCTTCCTCATGTCAACCCAATAAACGTAATCAAAATTAATAAACATGGATGAAAAATAAAATACTTTTAGAAATAATATTACCAACTAGCATTTGACCTTACAAAAGGCGTAATGGAATGTAGATTGGTTACCTTCCTTTCTCTAGCAAAGCTTTCCTCAAAAGTGTCGCGTTTGAAATTGTTCATCAGCCTTATCTTCAAAATTTAGACTAGAGGCGTTTTATTTCCGTGCAAATTCATGATCCTTGAGGCAAAAGAATAACTAATTTAAGTTATATGTAAATGTTTACATTCATTACACATTTCACATCTAGAAACAAAGCCTTCTTACTCTCATACCTCCCTTCCCTTTTCATTCATTTCTCATCAGGCATAAATGGGAAACGAGATATTCCTGTTATTTCAAAATTACGAAGCCTGTTATCATTAATTTGATTAAAGACACAACGTTATTATTAGAAGAATTACCAATTAGGTACTTACATTTAAGATTATTAAAACACGAAGGAGTTATTTGGACATTTTGTAATCTTAAAAATTAATCGTAAGAATTTTCGGTTAAATTTTAAATATACTTATTTCAAGATGGAATTTATTACAATCTTATTAATCGTCCAGTATTTTTCAATTACCAAAAACACGAATGGTGTCGCCTTCAAAATAACCTTTAAGATTTTGCTAAGGTTTTCACATTAAAACTATATCAAGAATGGATAGCTTAGACAGTTTGGGTTTTTTATTTGTAAGTTTTAAAAATGTGATATTTAATTATTTATTTTAAGGAGTAAAGTAGAAGAGGATTGTGAATAACATTGGAGGTTGCTTATAAAAAGCCAGTAGAATCACCATATCAAAGTCAGGTTTTTCATTTGTGCGCTCAACATCAAAGTGACATGATAATCCTATGGACATAACCTCTTATACTCAGCCTGTTTTTTTAAGAATCAAATACACTAAAATAATTGTGGGTTCAACTCATCTCTAACTATCGGCTTAGAATAGAATCAAGTTAGTAAAAGTTATTAAAAAATAATATTCTTAATGAATGTTGATTTAAACCTTTACCACAATATTATTTTAAATCTGGTATGAATTTATAAAGAAACTGCTCAATTTTAAAACTTTTACCAATATTTTTATCGATTTTAAATAAAATATTGAAATAATATTTACACCAATTTAATAGATGTAAAGAACTAAGAATATATTTTCGATTTAAAGAAAAACTCTTAATTGTATAATCAAATAGGTTTTATATTTTATTGGTTAGTAAAATCAAAAATTCCTAACCTATTGATAAACGTGAGATAATTTGTTTTTGTAATTCATCGAGAGTTGAGATTATGTTAGATTATAAACAGGGATGGGAAAAGATTAAACGTGATATTAATATAATCTTATATATTAATGAAAGTTCGTTTCTTTCCTACCAAATTTATTTCTCATGAGTTGTTAGAACATTTATAAGCGTCCTAGAAATTGGAAATATGGCAAGGTATACACCCCAATACATAAACAAAAAATGAGAAATTTCACAATGGTGCACCACGAGTTTGGGCTTGGAGGAGTGGGGGTTATTAAAATAAATACCATTTTTGAACTTAGATAATTGAAATTTTGCAGGCAGGTAGAATTCACACACCAAATCAAACGAGTCTTAAAATTTTAGATTTCTAAATTAAAGAGGGTGAAAATTGGGAGAGGTGCTCAAAAATTTCACAACTTCAAAAAGTACCTACTTACAAGGGTGGAATAAAATTTAAGGTTGGCATACAATTTAAGGAACCACTTCAAATAACCAAACAAATAAGATAACATCAAATTTTAAAATATGATTCTATGTAAAAGGGAGGGGTGGGGGCATATTAACACAAAACCACACTTTTAGGTAAGACAAAAAATTTAAATTATCCAGGAATGTATTAGGACTACTACAAAACTCAAGTAATTCTTAAATATTTTAAATTTTCAAGTGGGGGTCATGGAATCGGGAGGGAGCTTAAAAATCTCCAAAACTTAAGTAAAAAAAAATTCTCGCTGTGAAATAAGATTTTAATTTGTCAGGAAGGCCTATGAGCCACCCCAAAAACTCTGGAAATAATAATTCAAAATTAAATATCTGAAATTGGTGAGAATAAATACTTACCCAAAAATTTTCAAAAAGAATAGATTATAACAATTTCCGTATGCTATAATATTGAAATATTGGCACACATGTAAAGATGCAAGGAGATAAAGGGATCAAACCTATACAGCTAATAAAGTTTAAATATGCGAAAAACAGGTCCCATAGAAAATGGGTTTTGGAGCAGTAAATATATACATATCATGTATATTAGATAGAGCATTGAAATTTGGCGCGCAGCTAGGGGTACCATTCCAGATCTTCAGTTTAAATCTTAAAATATGAAATTTCATAGTTAATAGGACAAATGGGGGAGTATGGATATAACCTTTTCAAATCTAATTGAAACTGTTTCCCTGTATAGTATTGAAAAAATTAAGCATACATATAGATAATATTACTCTACGTAACAATACAATTTGATAATTTTAAATATTAAAATGGAACTCTAGGAAATAAGCAAAGGGGGGTGGGAGCTAGCACACAACAAAGCATTTAGGTGGGATAAAAATTAAGCTGCCAGGAATATATTGGGAACATTTCAAATACCCAAATAATTTGTAAATATTTTAATTTCTATTGAGCTTTTGTGAAATGTGTGTGTGTATGGGGGGAGGGAATGAGGGAGAAGGGGTACCTTTTTAATTTCCAAAACTTATATAAAAATATATTTATCTTTACGTTAAAAAATTAAAATTTATCGGGACGGTATAATATGCATTTCAAAAACCATTAAAACAAATTAAATTCTAAAATAAAAGATCAGAAATGAAAAGGAAGTGACGTCCCCAAAAGTTTCCAAAGCTAATATATTAGAAAATGTAGCGTAACATTTTTCTTACATATAGGGGGTTATCCCTAAATAACCAGAGTTCTGATTGTATTTTATTTTTAAACAAGGGTTGGTGAATTGGGGAGTGAGAGGAAGTGTGTTTGTATAGGGGGAGTGGGGGTGTATTGTTTCAAAACTTATTGAAACAACACTTTTTTGTGCAGTTAAAAATACATTTATTTGCAAGAAATTATAACCTTCCCNTCCCCCCCCCCCCAAATAATTAAAATTTGTTCCAAAAATTAAGTCATTGAAAATTTCAGAATCAATTAGAATAAATCCGTTTATTTGAGTAGAAAACCTAAATATGGCAGGTAATTACAACGACCAATATATTTATATTCTCTTTATTTAAGAAACTACGTTATTACATCAATTTTTTTACTTAAGATCACTATCATAAGCTTACAATGATATTTAGAGTACTCCTATATCCCCATTGAGACATTATGTTTTAGTAAAACTGCATATTTTTCACGTTTAATCACATAATTTTATTGAATAAAGGATTAATATTTAAAAATAACTTAAGATTAGTTTACTTTTTCCTTTGGTTAATTTTGTATTCTTAAAATAAAACAAAGCTACTTATAGATTCCCCGAGGGAAGACCAGGAATGTAAGAAAGTTAATTAAAAAGAAACTATAATTATTACTGCTGTTCATTTGGTTTCATTTTATCACCTCCAATGTATGAGTTTTTTTTAAACTTAAATTTTAGATAATGTAAAAAAAATCCAAATAAATAACTGACTTATATAAATGCTGGTTTTTACCTAAAATTATGTTTAGAATTAGGTTATCATTGTTAAAACTAATACTATAAATTTAAAATGTTAATAGGCCTATAAACATAACATTTCCTGTCACTGACAATCAAGTTTATTATGTGAATATATGCAAATATATGCTAGTAAGAATATTAATTTGTCCTATGCCTGGACTTACAATTGTAATTGATTTAAATGTAGAACGCTATAACACACAAGGTATGAAATAAAAAATGTATTTAAAAAAAGCTGATTAATTATAATATTTTTAAAAATGCGCTAAAATTTGTATTTCCTCTGCAATATAACTACCGTTTTTATAACGAACATTTGGTTGCCTCATGAAATTATTACAATTTAACTTTTGTTTTATATGTTTTTTACATTATTCTACACCTAAATGAGGATACTTTCTTTCATTTATACTGTCCTCATATCTACCAAATTATTCCAACTATTTCTGTATATCTTGGAACTGTACAGTGCGATTTTAAGGTGGCCACTCTGGTCAGAGAGAATATATTAATCGCCGTCACGCCACACTTCTAAAAATGCAATGATCTGTGACCTTTACTGAACTACTTTTATATTCTGCCTATGCTTATACTTCCTTTCACCCGTCATCTATAACCATAGTTTGTGATTTCAATAAGTAAAAAGGGAGAACTACAAGATTCCTTATCTCAAGGTGAAGAGGAATGCTCGCTGCTAGTTCTAAAATATTTTAAAATATTTTGTAGAGAGCAAAAAAAAATATCTCAATTTGTTATAAAAATGCTATATCTAAGGCTCTTTTTCATCAAGCACAATCTCAAATCTATACAAATATGCTTATTAGGTCGTTGAAAATTAGCCAATGTTACATTTCAACACATTTTGTTATATTAATAAAACTCAATACATATGGTTGTTTAGGGGGAAAAAAAGCTCCTTTGGAATCATTCGAATTTATTTTGTCATGAACCATATTTTGGAATAACGGACCAAAAAATAAAATATATTTTTATAACCGAACATCGTCGTGTCAATTTTTTGCTTATATGGAGGCAACATCTTAATAGAAAGAGTCTTTTAGTATATACAGTATATATATATATATATTTAGCACCGCGTCTAACTACCCGTTCGGGATATGCACTTTAAGCACTAATTGATTAGGAATTAGGAAGGTTGGATTAGAGGAAGTGAGCCCGCATTTGCGTGGAGGGAGATTGGATAATCATTTGGGAAAAACCACCTCCAGTTTACCCGACCAAGATTCGAACCTCGATCTCCCCGTCCTCAGCAGTCGAGCTCCATACGACAAGCGCGTTAGCCAACTACGCCACCGAGGCAGGTAGTATATACTGTAGAATCTTAGTTATAGACTTAAACGGAACCAACAGCTATTATATTTAATTGAGGTGCTCAACGTCACTTTCTGAACTTACTTATTACATCACCACACGAGAATTTATATTAGCAAGAGTTAAAGGGCCTACCAATTTTTCAAGAAGGTATTTTTCACACACCTTCCAGGCTTCTTTAACATGCCACAATCGACATGGGAATGTCGGCTTTATTTGCCCTTTGAAGCAAGCTATGCTAAGGATTTTTATCGCTCAAGAAGAGTTGGTCATAATCGGTTTGGTTTGAACCCCCGAAAATTGGGTCCTTAGGTGAGAACGTTACCCCAAGACTACAGAGATTAAGAGTACTGACAGTTGATCGGATAACCAAAATGTTGGATAATATGAAAACGGGTGTGGATGATATCGAAACAAATTTATATTAAATGTAAGTTCAGAATAGATATTAAATAAAGTGTATTAATAATTATTTTAATTTATAGATTTTCAATGAATTACAGAATTATAATTCTTTTCATGTAAATAGAGTAATATAGTTAAAAAAATTTAAATACACCATTTATTAATTTGAATTCAAAATTCAACAATCACTGTTTAAAAAAAGGTGTTTGTAATTTGCTTCCCAACTAATTTGCATAAATAGAAAAACACTTGCGTAGGCTCCAAAAACAGGTAAATAGCATTTTACATGGACATATCGAATAACTGAAGGCCGGATAATCGGGACTCCACTGCATTAACATTTTTTGTTGTGCAACAACTGATAATATTTTACTATTTTAGGGCTAATTTATAGGTATTTATGATATCTACTGAAAGCTACAGCTGCATATTATATAACTTGACGTATGAATACGTTAAAGTAGATCCAGCCACTCTCCTAGCTGTCAGATAAGGCCCTTTATATGAAAATTGGACTGTATTAAAAAGTAGGGAATTAAACAAATAATTAGTTTATCTTGGATATTGTGATAAAACTTTTAATACATTTTATAGGGTATTTATTTTTAAAAAGCAAACAGTTAAACACTAGCGTGGTGCCGATATTGGCCTTGTCATTCCCAGAATAAACGTCACTCACAAAAAAAACTAGCATTAATATGGAAGGTGATATTCCTCCAAATTAACATATTGATTAAATCTCTAGTATCCATCTCAAACATTGCCATGAATAACAATATTTCAATTTTGAAATATATAGCCAAAAACCAACACCATTCCAGATTTATCTCATTTCATATTTTTAAATTTAAAGAGATTAATTGAAAATTAAGCGTAACATTGGTTAGCCATATATTATTAGCATTTCTGTTTGATTTGTGTAATGTGGAATAATTTTTACTATTTTAGAATAAACAAATTTAATAAATATTTAAAAGTGGACGTAGATCTACCATAAATACAAAATCCTATTTCGCCATCCACTTAAAAAAAAATTACGTGGGTTTTGAATATAAACTCAATTTAACATAATTTTTGTTTTGTTATTTTAAATCAACAACATATTATATTGAACTCTAGATTCAAACGTTCCGAGTGGGATTAAGTTAAACAACCGTCTGTGTTCATTGTGGTATATACAAACATTGTACACTCTGTTCTTATAAGGTATGCATTTTTCTTTATAACGGAAAAATTACCAGAGGGATTGTGGCGTTCAAACGTTCATAGCGACGTCGTTTTTTTGATCCTTCGATACCAGCTCTTCCTATTATTGCGGAGCAGAATTCGTCAAGCATCGGATTGTTCACCCGCCAATAGGGAACGTGAGCTAGGTTTAGACCATCGTGAGACAGATTAGTTTTACCCTACTGATGACTTGTCGCCGCGATAGTAATCCTGCTCAGTACGAGAGGAACCGCAGGTTCGGACAATTGGTTCATGCACTCAGTCAAGTGGCCGGTGGTGCGACGCTACCATCCGCGGGATTATGCCTGAACGCCTCTAAGGCAGTATCCCCTCTAGACGAGTGTTCCGCGACGATATTTTCACAAGGAGTCCCGTGAGTCTAAAGGCTCAATCCAAAGTGATATCTACGAGGTGGTATGGGGCCTCTGAGCCCCCCGTCGACCGAGCCCCTGTTTATCCGCAGCACCGGGAGGTCACTTGGGTGTCCCTCCGAAAGGAGGAGTTGCAATTATCCCCGGATCATTGGTGTTCACCAGTTCTATGTCGGGACTCGGAATCATCTGTAGATGTGTCCTAAAAACAACTGCTTTTGGGTCCCATTGTATTTTTTTTTCTTCAGTGTTTGTCATATTTAAACTGTGAGCGATGCAGTATCTAGTTCGTCACCATGTATGTAGAATTTTAACAGTTATCATCTTGGAGACTAACTGCACGTCATACGCGCACTTATATGAAGTGGTAACGGTTATTATGAAGGTGTGGAACCAGGGTAAATATTAAATTTAACTTAAATCCTAATCAACGAGACCATGGTAACAATATATACAGAACTCTTTTCAGGAAAAATACATATAATATAACCAGGATTCAATACCAAGTCCTCTAGATCAGTAGCCAGGGTCACCAACCTTTAGACCAATCGGTAATCTTCAAATCACAAATATATATTAGAGTTGGGTATTAAATACTTGAAGCTTATAACCTTGACACAATACAATTGTCAAAGGAAGAGCTATTTTGAAAATGCAAACTAATTTTGTGACCTAAATTAACAATATTTAAGTATTCTACGAGTATTAATTTTATTTTATATGCATTTGTAATCAATATACAAATATAATTATATATACTTAATAAGACAGCTGAAGATCACTTGACCTGATGTATTAATACGTTAGAATATATTTAGTTACTCTTATAGCCGTCAGATAAGGCCATTAATTTGAAAATTTGACCGAGGGTTGATTTTATTCAGCACCATTTCCTATAATTTGTCACGGCTTTACGCATATATAATAATTACGCTAATGTTTTAGAGCCTATTAAGGTTGAATTTAGAGGAAGTTAACTTGCATTTGTGTGGAGGTAGAGTCGAAAAGAATTTTGTAAAAAAAAACGTCATTTTATCCGACCAGGATTCAAGCCCTGATCATCCTTTCATCAGCAGTCTATTCGAACACGAGTGACACCTTAGACTATGCAACCACTGGAGCAGTTGTTCTGATTTATTGGTATATTTAATAAAAATGTAATCATTTGTTCCGTAAAAGGTACGTTAAATCAATATTCCTAATACAATAATTTTTAAAAATATCTTGATACATATAAACATTTTCAATATGGTATTTGTAACCCACTCCTACAAACTTATATGGTGTTATTAGGTTAGCTACATATGGCAAACTAAAAGTTAAAAATCAGAATAAAATATGAACATAGATCATTTAGAAAAATGTGGTTTTTTTATTGAAAGGAAAGCAGGAATCAATTAACCTTACCACATTTACTTTTTAAAGTGAAAATAGATATCAAAATTTATAGAAATTTAATTTAGACAAAAATTAATTTTTATAAAACCTATCCGCTACTGTGGGGCTCTACTTATCGCCTCCCAATTTACGAGTGTCCCATTTCTAAGTCCGTGATTAATGTTTTCTCTTCCTGAGTACGGCTTCACGTTAGATAGCATTCTATGACCGGAGCACGATATGTCCATAAAGTAAATAGGAATAAAAGAATGACTGCAATAATTAGGCTTCTTAAAGCACCCAGAAGGATCCACAGAATTCTGGAACCGAGGTTGTTTATGCGCATCTTCTTTCTGTCCAAGCTTTTTCTCTGTTACCGTGGTGTACAATCGTTAGAATGTGGCAGGAACTCATTCAAGTGGAAGAATCGACGTTCACGCATGCCTAGAGGACGTAATCAGCTAATTTTTTGAAACCGCCAACTTAAGAATCCAGTTAACAAGGCATGTCCTACTCAACTGGATGTATTCTTAGCACACGTTGCATATTCTAATACTTGTTTTATAGACATATTGTCTATTGTACGATGCCAATAAACTTATATTTTGTGGCTGTAGAATACATAATTAAAAAAAACATTCCATACACTTTGGTTATTTTGGAAAGGGACGTAAATAAACTTTTCTTTCTAATGTGCCAAAATACATTTTATAATATAATTAATACGTAATTACTTATTGTAAATTTTAAATTTACCAGAAAAAAAGGCCAAGGTTAACCCATAATATAAGTGAATAATGTTGAACGTGTCATGCTTTATTGTTGATTTATATATCAGGTTTTACGGCACTAAATCATTTTTATAGTATAGTCATTGGTTTCAACTACTCTCCTGGTTTATGAAATAGCAAGCAGTTATGGTTAGTGTGTGATTGGCTGTCGGCTTAATCTCGATTATATAGGCCACCTATACAGCCCTAAGTGAACTCTACAGCTTCAACTCTACCTCTTTGACGAGTATGAGCAGCGTCCAAATCAAACAGATACAATCTTCTGGGCCACAGGTGAGACCAGAATTCATGTGATGATTTTAATAAAGAATGCACAATTACATCAAAAGCATCACCATGCCTGATTATTACCATGTAATGTCAGAGTTTATCTTCCTTTGTAATGTTTATTCAGTTAATTGTTTTTATTCCTTCTTCTTTTAATAAAATGTTGGTACAGCTACTTTTCTTAACACCATTCGGGCTATATGCTTATGGTTTTAGGGATTATAAAGTTTATATTTAGAGGAAGTATGCCTAATTTTGCTGCTTGGAGAAAGAGTTGAATACCGTTTTAAAAAAACACTCTCATTATGGCCAAAGCTCGACAGAGATTTGAACCTCTATCTCCCTCTCATCAGCAGTATAGTCTACTGTGAGAGTAGCACTTTAGACCACGTGGACACCGAAGCAATTTATAGTTACTTAAGATTATTCTTACTTGTATTATGTGTTTAGATAAGATATTATATTTGGCGGATATTTCAAAAAGTCAAAATGTATGCCACTAATATATTAAACACATAAAAAAATACTTTTCAAATGTGAAAAGGTGTTCATTTTTATCAGAACATTGAGTACTTTCAGTCCAGAATAAATATAAATGCAATACCCGTAAACAATCAGATTTTAAAATGTATTGAAATGGCCACAAGTGCTCTAAATACGAGATTCCCTTGTGTGAGGTTTAGTTATTAGTTTTATCTTTAGTATATTTAAACCAATAAAAAACATTGTTAAAATTATCTGGAAATAAAGTAATACTTATGATTTAAAATAAATCAACAGGAAAATCGCATCTCATAGCCCAGGTTTTTATGAGATTGACTGGGGGAGGGTATTAATTGTTATTACAACAGGGCTTAAAATCACTAGGGAAATTGGAAAAAAACTTAAAATATTGTATCATTTTTGTGTGACAAGATAATTAAATAATAATAAAGGGTAACATTAAAAATCATTGGTATTTTTAAATGATTGCAATGTTTTGTATGATGCTAAGAAATAATAATTTAATGGTCTATATTTAAAGTCCAAGTAGGTAAGACTCGTAAATAATTCAAAGATAATTACTGCCCTAAGTAAAGATAACCTTAACTCCCTCAACTGTTTTTAATATTAGGATTGATTGAGAAAAGAAGAGTCCAAATTGATGCATTAGAGCTACATTAATTTTTAAGACCTATTTCACAAAATAAAAGAATATGTAAATGTTTGTATTAATAATTAATGGAAAACAATGAAAGTATAATAGCTTTATATACAAAACTATCAATAAACTCGTTTTATTGTTTGGACTACCTGGAAATTTAATCGAATTTCAAAACTTTACATTGTGTTTTAAATTATAATGGATTTGAACCTAGAAGGAGTATGATATAATTTCGTATTTATCCCAATCTTATTGACAGTGCCAAAATATTACATTCTTAAAACGTGGTTTAAGTTTGTTCTCTTGGATTGAATTTAATTGTAACATTTTTTAGGCTTGTTATATAAAGTAATTCTTATTAAAAGTACAATTTAAATTAATTTTTTTAAAGAGGATTTTCTAGAAATGGTAAAATTCAAACATTTGATTCCAATAAATATTAATAATTATAATAATAATATTTGCCTCATAGCCAAAATTTCCTTATGAAAAAATATTCTCAAGACACCTAATACCACTTTGATTTGAAGACCATTTAAAGTATAAGTTGAATATAAATGTCACTTGATGCCGCTTTAAATCAGGGTCGTATTGTAAAGAGGAGAGGGGAGGGAAATCCCCAGAAAGTGTTGTAAATATATTATTATTGCATGTATGACTCCTCGTTACACACCATTAGTTGGTAGTTTATAGAAGTGATTACAAATATAACAATACTTACCATACTAATTATATTTAAAAATAGCTTTATATAGATTTAATGGAAGTTTATAATTTAAAACAATCATTTCCATATATTGTTGGGGAAGTAAGCCTTCCTTGAGCCATCACTGGTGACACCCATCCCTCGAAATAAATGTCTTTGTGCGGCCTTACTTTAAATTGAATACCTTTTGAAACATAAATTTAGTTTTATTAATATCACTTGATGCCACTTTAAATTGAAGAACATTTGAATCCCAAATTTGAAGAATGATTTAACTTAATTAAGGTGGGCCAGCATTACCAGATTAAATTTGGGGTGATGTTGTTAAATCGACGTTTACCCTTAAAAGTGACCTAGTATTTCCCTTGGAGTGTATA
>CABFVX010009829.1:0-16647 GCA_902151425.1 Timema shepardi | reverse complement strand
GGGGATATTTTGTTTGTGTTTTGAGCTCAACCAAAAGGGGTATTTTTATGACGCCCCCTTTTTCTCTTCCTTCTTTTTACCGTTAAGGGGTCGTTGCTGTTTTTATTTGTTTTATTGTGGCGGTAAAATTGTGGGCAGCTGACCTTCTCCATGGCTATCATAAAGTTCCTTCTGTTCGGACCGGTGCGTCCACAAAATTCGCCACTCAAGACTTGGTCTTTATGAGAAATATAAAATAAAACATGGTTACGTGCAGAACACCACAAGCGAATAAATTTAAAATACGGGAGCTTCTCTTCTAAATAATATTGTATTTTGTGTGTATGTAGTCCTGCTGGTTTTTTTTCTATTCAAATAAGAGACAAACTTATTTCGAAACAAAAATACGAGGTGACAACAGCTTTCAAACTGAATAATTGCTAGTACCGTCTGAAAGAATTTGATTTTTGAAATCTTCTTGAATTTAATTTCCTCCCTGTTAACACAGTTTCCTAGTACAGTAGCCCCGTGGCTTCTTTGGTGCTGACGGACAGCTCACAGCTGTATACCTAGGTACAGTAGCCCCTGTGGCTTCTTTGGTGCTGACTGACAGCTCACAGCTGACTTCTGACAGTCAACATTTAGGTATATACCTAAATTTTAACTGTCAGAATTGACAGCTGCTAAACACATGTTTTTGCAGATCATATCGTTCGGCGTAGGGATACATAATTTGGTCTGGTAGCTTTTCAAAGCCGTCAGCTTTCAGCTGTGAGCTGTCAGTAAGCACCAAAGAAGCCATGGGGCTACTGTAGTGGAATTCATCAACTTCTTCAATACTCGCATCACTGTTCTATACCAATCCATTTCTTTGAAAAAGAAAATTTCAAGATACAGTCACATTTTTTTTTTACTTTGTATTTATTTGAAGTATTTAACATTCAACCGACTGATTATATCAGTATACGAAAAATTTCTATGAGCAAGAATGAAGGAGCATAACAATTTTTCCGGGAAAGGTATTTTCACTTTCCTTCCAGGGTTATTTTACATGCCAAAATCTACATAGGACCGACGGCTTTACTTTCCCTCCGAAGGAAGTCGTGCTACGGATTTTTATCGCTCAAGAAAGATCCGTTGACCCGGGCTAAGTTTGAACCCACGAGCGCCTTACTTCANTTCCTTCCAGGGTTATTTTACATGCCAAAATCTACATAGGACCGACGGCTTTACTTTCCCTCCGAAGGAAGTCGTGCTACGGATTTTTATCGCTCAAGAAAGATCCGTTGACCCGGGCTAAGTTTGAACCCACGAGCGCCTTACTTCAAGACCACCGAGCTCGACTCACAGTCATATTTACTACTTAAACCTATTTCTTTGTTGTTTTCAAACAAAATAAATACTGCGTTTCCTTTGTTTAGTTTACTAAGTTGATTAAACTTGAACTCTGATTGATAGCGAAGGTTTTATTCGACACATTGCAATCTGAAAGATTTTGTGCCTGTCATGTGCTCATTAGGCGTATTTAACCTAAAACGTTTTTTTTAGCACCACGTCTTTCCACCTGTTTAGATTATACGCATATGTAAGCATACTAATGAATTTGGGATGAGTAAGGTTGAATTTAGAGGAAGTGTATCCGTATTTTCGTGGAGGGAGAATGGAAAACAATTTGGTGAAAAAACCTCAGGGCACCCAACCGGGATTCGATCTCCCTGTCATCAGCGGTCTGATCTAACATGAGAGCAACGCCTTAAACCATGCGGCCACCGAAGTATCTTCCTAACAATTATCTTTCCCCCGGCAATAATTACATTAAAAACACTTGAAATTATAAATTTAAAATTTAATAAAAATAGCATGTTTTTCTTATCAATATTGTATAATCTACGTCCAATAGAAAAATAAATAAAAATGTATAGGCCTATACTTAGAAGATTAAATTCTAATGTCTACTATTACTATAGAATGACCTTTAGCCTAAATGCTATTATATCTATGATAGTTTTGAACTGAAAAACAATTATAACACAAATAAAATAATAATAATATTTAGCACCACGTCTTACTACCCGTTCGGGTTATACGCTTTTAAGTACTAATTACCCTAATGGATTAGGACTTGGGAAGGTTGAATTAGAAGAAGTGAACCCGCATTTGCGTGGAGGGAGAGTGGAAAACCATTTAGGAAAAACCACCCCCAGTTCACCCGACCGAGATTCGAACCTCGATCTCCCCGTCCTCAGTAGTCGAGCTCAACACGACTAGCGCGTTAGCCAACTACGCCACCGAGGCGGGTCAAATAAAATAAATACTCCTTCAAAACGATCTAAAGCACAGCCATGATATATTATGTTAGTTATCGATATTAGAAGAGTCTTAGACCACGTGCTTACAGAGAGAAAATGGCGACGGAAACGCAACGGCAACTGGAGTTGCTTAATATAAAGTTGCTAGTCGTCGGTTGACTGTTCATACCAAAGCAACGCTAGTTTATGATTAGTTTACGGCAAAGGGGGAGTTTGGGGGTTCAAAGCCGCCCCCCCCCCGAAATTTTATGAACAAAATATATATGGCTTTATTTATGGTTCAAACAATATCGAAATTAAGATACAAGTACAAAATAGGGGGCTGTTTTACCATAAAAAGCAATTCAGAGAGCTTCTAGAGGTGTTTAATATTTATAATTTTTTCTAGCTTCCGGCAATTGGGGGATGTGCCCCCTAAACACCCCCCTGAAATGATGGACTGGCTACGGCCTTGGGTTTTTCGGTATATATGTAATCGTCATCAGAGGAGGACATTGTTTTAGCATACGTTGTGAGGGAAAGGCTGCTAAGACGTTATGGGGTTCACCCTTACAATAATATGAATGTGAACCTTAGTCAGTGGCGTTCTGTAAAGGATGTGGAATATTATCAGGACAAATTTTTAAAATTATTTTTCGATTGAGTAAAAGTAGTTTTGACTTCCTTTTGAATTTGGTAACCCCAAGTATTGAGAAAAGAATAACCAATTTGCAATAATCAATATCAGCTGGGTAGTTTTTCAATAAACTGGGCGAATTTGATATTTTCTTGGTTCTCTTGACGTCATATAAATAATTGGAAAATATCAAAATAAAATACCGCCGGCAACTTAGGAAACGGGGCGATGGGTTTACGACATGTCGCGTGACTGGATAAACTCTAGTTGCCGCGTCACCCGTCAGTCGCGTTGCTATCACTTTCGAGTTGACCCAGTATGAGTAGCTCTGTGTGCTCTGTGTTAGAAACTCCAGTTACCGTTGAGTTCCCTTTGAGTTTCCGTCACTAGTTGCTCTCTGAATATATTATTATTATTATTATTATTATTATTATTAGCACCGCGTCTTACTACCCGTTCGGGCTTTACGCACTTACGCTAATGTGTAATGGTAGGGTGATTGTGAGATGAAATGGAGGACCTACAGCTTAACGTGGGATCCGAACCACGGTGGAGGCCTGGCATTCCCCGCATTCACAAGATGTCTTGCCAGAGGTGAAGGAAGCGTTTGGTAATCAGATAAATCTGTGCCGGGACCGAGGATTGAGCCCCGGCCGCCAGCACAGAAGTCTGACACCTTACCCCTAGACCGCCAGGTTACCTTTTGAATGTACGCGGTCTTAAAATACCGTGGTAGGGAGTCACTAACATATTTAAAATAGTAGGCCATGATTTTCTCAGCGGTCAATTTTTATTTTGATGCAATGATAAAATATAATTTTCAAAACGATTAATAAATACACTGATTAATTAAATTAACGAATATATTTTAGAGTGCTATAAAATTATTCCTAGTGTAAATTCTGAGAACCATAGCTATTTAGCACAGTTGAACAACAAAAACTACATTTTATAGTAAGATAACCTACACATAGTTAATTAATCATTAATAAATTCTAATTAGTTTTACATTTAAATAATAAGTTGATATATATATATATATATCGATTTATAGTAAAAATTTGTTTGAACAACGATCTTTTTTTAAAAAAAATTATAGAATATTTTATGATTCAATATAAAAAGTTAATCTGAAGCAAAACTTCAAGAAGTGAGAAGAATAGTACATTTCTATAAACTGTTAAGAAAGAAAAATATTTCGCAAACTTTTTTTTTTAATCATATACGGTACTAAATCAAATTTACAGTATAATTCAAACAAAAATTACATTTAAAAAATAATTATTAAAATAAATACAATTCATAAATAAAATAATTGTTTAAATTTATCATAAAAAACTTTTTTTTAATATACACATTTGAAAAAACCGGCCAAGTTTTGTAATTAACAGGCTAGGTGCTAGGTTTTTGCATTTTCTAAATTTGAATTTCAGACAAAATAAGTGATTATTTATATCTAAATTTGTTGATCAGATTTGGAATGCTCTACATACTGCTATAAAGATTGTTAGCGCGTTGGTATATCAATTCACTGGCATCTTCGAAATATCTCAACATGGTATACCAGGAGTCAAGGTTCAGATATAAGATGTCCACCAACGAAGTTTTGGCCCTGAAGGAAAAATGGTGTGGGATACCATAATATAGACCCTGCACCACTCCGAACATGTCACCAGGTTTCAAGGTATCGTAGATTGTCTCCGTCAGATCAGGATGGACAGTGAGTATCTCTACCTCGCCGCGATGAATGAAATACATATTCTGATCCGTGTCGCCATGTTGCACTATGTAGTTCCCCTTGAAGAAGATGTACCGCTGCAGCCGGACGGTCAGCTGCCGCAGGAAGTCTTTGTTGGCGTTATGAAATATGTACGAGTTTCTTAGGTGGTGGCCGTACATGGCTTTCATGAGTTCACATTTTAGGACGAAAGGGGCCATCAAGACAAAGCGAGGCATTTGTTTACCGCGCCCGTGTTTCCATAGACGTTGGACATAGGTCCACATTTTCTCCATAGGGTGATCACTCAGATTTTGGTTCTTCAGGAAATCTCTTAGCTCTATAATTCCGTATTCATAATTAACTAACGTGGAAGTGTAGGAACTGACGACGGATGTGATATCTCCTATGAACAACGCGATTGCAAACTTGCTTGTCAACATCATCAACAAAACTAGCAACAACTCGTTAGTGCAGTGTGCGATGATGTCTCCGTAAGATGTCGTCGTGACCAGAGACGTGACGAAGTAGATACAGGTGAGATAACGGTAAGACGGGGTATCTGGAAAGTTTGAGACATAGTACGACCAAGAATATACTTTGCACTTACCCATGGGGCATCCGACTAGATACCAAAAACAAGCAAACACATGACATAGCATCGTCATCCAGATTAATATTGTACTCATCTTGAGGTACAGCTTATTGACACTCAGAATGTTCGACCGTGCTTCATAGAAATTGAGTACATAAATAAATCTTAACATTTGAAGAATCCTTAAGGAGGAGTAAGTTGAAAATCTGTACCCGTAAGGGGCACAAAATGAGAACCAGGCTATAGGAAGGTTGGAAATTATATCCAAGAGAAGTTTGTGTTTCTTACTGATGTACTTTTGTCGAATTTTTCTCGGTTCTATAACATATTCCCCATATTTATCTAAATATGCTTGACGTAAATCTAAAAATATCTTAACATAAAATATAAAATCAATAAAAATGCCCATGGATATAAAATAAATGGAATGATCTTGGAAAAAGAAACAGTATGTGATCAACAAACAATTTACGTAAGACGCGAGAAGTACAACGTACGACATTACAGTGAATATGATAGACTCTGGGAGTATGACAAAGTGGAACCAGCCCTTAGGATGAAACATATTGGCCCCTGTCGCGGTTGTTCGAACTGTCCCCATGGTCGTCACGGTAAAGTTGGTCCTCACGGTAGCCGCCGAACTCCTTCTAGTATCCAGAGGACTATTCACATCAGAATGATCCGAGGTTTCAAATCCAATAACCGTATCAGACGGATCCATATTGTCGATTGTAACAGGCATGATGATATCTTTGGCAGTTTTCAAAACAGATTCCATCTTCTTCTGTATGCTAGGATATCGTTTCAGAATGTTATAGAACGTCTCGCTCTTGATGACTAGAACATCTAAGTTACGAGAAGCCACAATGGTGACTGAACAACACGCCGCGCTCATTCCAATGTTGCCAAATATCCCTCCCGCTCCCATACAAGTAAGCATTTCACCATATGTGGAAAGTACCTCCACCTTACCTCTATGAATTATGAACATGTCTGATTGGACGTCGTTGCTGTGAATTATAGTCTCGCCGCGAAGGAAGTATTTCTCTCTCATTTCAGTGCCAACCACCTTAAAGAATGACGTATCCACGTTTTCAAATAAGGGTACTTCTCTGAGTGTATTCTCATACAACCACAACACCATGTCCTCTTTGAGAGCCGTGTTCAGTCTGTCAGCCATCTCGTTGACGTTTATGCCACTCATCCTCTTCCACTCGTACTCGAAGTGTCCCACTAGTCTCTTCTGTAGATCTTTATCCACAGTTTCTTTCTTCATAAAGTCCACCAGTTCTTTCATCATCTCCTGGTAGCGAGACAAGTTATTATGAATGCTAGATGTGCTACAAGCGATATTTGCAAACATATAGCCAAACAACAGGGTTCCGGCAATCACAATAGCCAATGTCGTGACGATCTCCATGTTGGTTTGAGGTAAGATGTCTCCTAGACCTATACCGATTAGAGAGCACGCTGCCCAATAATATGCGGCTACATAAACTTCTCGTGGGTCAAAGACCTTTTTGTAGTGGGAATTATCAAGCCACGATCCTTTTCTACACATCAATACCCCATCGGATGATGTATTAGCTTGATTGTGAATATGAGCACTTCTCCGAATATCTACTTTAGTGCTATTATAATTAAAATATATGCTAGTTGCATCGTAATAATCGCAATCTACGAAAATTAGAATGCTTGCACACATGTTTATCAACACTATAGCTAATACCAAATATTGGATAAGTCGTGTAATTTCAGTTTTTTGGAAAATATTTCTCTCCAAATATTGTATCGCGAGAGGTAAGCGGTAAAGCTGTAAAACGACATTCAGCTGAAGGACTATAGAGATAGAACGTTTTAAATAATTTTCTTTTTCCTCAAAATAGTCCATTTTTAATAAGTGCAAAACAAAGCTACAAGGGAAGCAAGCGATGGCATCCAAGATAAAACTGTGCCTTAGATAATGGATTGCTGTACGAAGTGGATGACTAACAAGAAGACCCCTTTTATTGAAATAGCCAACGTGTAAATTCACGTAAATATCTGCGTATGCGAACAGGTTTAATGCAAGCATCAAGTTCCTCAACCCAATCGCATACGGATGAACACTTATCTGGAACGGGTCCACAATACCTTTACAAAGAGCGGCAACAATGCGAACGAAACACCACACTTTAATGAAGTAGCCGTATGGAACTATGCACCCTGGCACAAGGAAAAACTGCACCAATCGTAGATACCGGCTGGCACCGAATGGGAGCCAGTAGTTTTCCCCGGTCAGACGGCATTGTCTATGTACGTTTATGAAAGAATCATGAAAGGACATTAACGTTCTATTACCTATAGAGCGAATGTTTAGTAAGTATTTGATGGTTAATGATTCTTTCTTATTTTTTGTATACATTTTGCTATAGTTGGTTAGTTTAGTTAAGGATTCCTTAAAGCTTGGGTCATCCATGATGTCTTGGTTTTCCTTGGCGATGTGAGGGAACATAGATATCACCTGAGAATAATCGGCATATCCTATACACACAACCTTACAGTGAGTCACAGAACGTACGTGAACTATGCTGGGTACACCGTACAACATTTCTAAATCTCCAAAATGACTGTTCGGACCCATCATTGTTTTCAAACCTGTGTTCCCGAACATTATTTCACAAAAGCCTTCCATGATAATGTACATTTCTCTACTCAATCCTCCAACGTAAGTTATCACTTCTTTAGGGGGTAGGACCAGTAGACGCGCGTTAGCCGCGATAAGGTGAACAAAATCTGCATTGACAAGTTTAAATAAAGGTATGTTCAAGATAGTTTTCAGGCACTCCTGGGCTAACACCTCACGTTGGATCTCTTTGGACATGTCCGCCAAGATATGTTCTCCTTTCAATACCGAGACTCCGCCGTTATAGTTCCATTGCAGTTGGTAGTAATTCATGACTCTCCCCATAATCTCAGATCCAAGTGAGTTGGCCTCCATGAATTTCTTGACTGCCTGAACGGTGGAGTGATACTCCACTCGAGCACGACTCTTGTGTGTAAAAGTGGAGGAGAACTCTGCTATACAATATCCGCACAGCATTACACCGGCCATAATTATTCCACAGGCATAATATACGTCATCTTCGCTCTCGGGAAGGATGTCACCAAATCCGATACCGGATAGAAGACTTAGAGCATAGTACATGGAGATGATACATGGATTGTCATATTTCACAATTGGGTCATCGTCGATGTTATTTGGATTGATAAAGTCTTGACTCAACGTTACGTCAAACCAGCTTTCTTCGTTACAAACGTCATAAAAACAGGATGTCATGTATAAAAGTACTCCTGTCAAGTGGGCACTCAATATTAGATAAATAATGTACTTTATGGTCCTTAATATAATAATGTTCGAGGACAGTTTCTGCTCGTATTTGTAAAACAAAAATGGGATCTTCCACAGTCGTAGCAAACGATTCATTTTCAAAACCCAAAATATTCTATCAGCCTGCTTTTGATTCTGTATAAGGAAAGATATCAGTTCAATTGGAAAAATTGAAAACACATCTAAATAAAACCCAAAAGTGGCCATTCTGTATTGAATTATTGCTTTTACCTCATTAATTATGCGGTCTCTTTTATAGATAGCAGTGGTAAATTGTTTGTATATGTCAAACAAATAGAGTACGTCAACAATGACACTTACACTGTTTAACCATTTGGGGAATTGTCTATTATATGCACAATAAAATGGGTATACAAAAGAAACAAATAGCACAAAACTAAAAATTAAGAAATCCCAAAATGTTGACAATTGTGAGCTGGGATCTATAATCCATGGAAATACCTGCGTTAAGCAAATATAATGAGTAAGTTTATAAGAATCACCATCTTCCAGTCTGTACATGTCTGAGTACAGTACACCACAATCTGTCTCCCCCTTAGCTTCAATGTTTGTTATTTTCGCTGTCGAATCTATTCTCCCGGCGGATCTTAGCCTGTTCTTCAAATTCTTGATAGGTTTCATATCCCTCGATTGTGATACAAACATATTTATCATTATTTCACCTTTCTCGATACTTATTTCTTTGTTGTATGCAGAGTTGATCCTTGTATTAACTTTAGACCTAATATCCTGATAAACGTCAGAGGGGTAGTTTGCAATCATTCTAAGAAAATCAACCTTGTAGAGCACCTGAAGTTCCGTGTATGTCGCGGCTCTGACGGAGGATTTGGCTGAGATGGTCGTGGTCAGAGATATCTCACCTAGACAAGTACCACCAGTTAGAGATATAATGGGACTCTCGTCGTCCTCATCGGACAAGATTTCAACTACACCTTTGGATATACATATCATTTTAAGCTTGGCTACGTTCTTGTAATATATATTCTCCCCTGGTAGATAAAACTCGTTCTTCATATACAGCGACAACCGTCTTAAAAACGATTCGTCTTTATCGCGGAAAATGAGTGAACTTCTAAATCTTGCTATGTTTATGTCAAAGAAAACTTCCATTTGTAGAGGCAAGGGAAGTAAGCTGACCTCTACAGCCTCCTTAACGCCCCTCTTCTTGAACCACATGACGTCATAGTACTTCATTATCTTGCGGATCCTTCGTGGCCNGATCGTCAGATGTTTATTGATGGACCTCAGCTTGTCGACAAATAGAGAACGCCGGCGACCTTTGTTCACAAGATTCGAAGACAGTGATCCAATGAATAACCCTATCATGAGAGCGAAACCGACAAACATGCTAACTGTGCACACCACTTTCTCCAACTCGTTGTTACCCACCATGTCACCCAGTCCGGAATTGGCCACGGACTCTATGGCGTAGTATATGCATAGTAAGTACATAGAACTATAAGGGGTGTCATTTTCAAGTTCTCCTGGAGGTGTGGACTTCATCCAAGATTTTTCGTCTGCGTCGCATTGTCTCCACTTGCAGCTGCTAACGTACCACATGCAAGCGACGGTGTGCAGGACAAAAGCCAGATACAGCATGAATTTATTGAAGAACAGTGTCCAATGACTAGCCCTTGGCCTATCCCCCCAGTCGGTGAAATACACATTCACTCTGTACAAGCGCGAGAAAGACACCGCCCTCAAGGAAAACAAAACACTCCACGCTAAGTCAGGACGAGCCATATAGTAGTAAACCATCTCCATGGGTAATAAGGTGATGGCGTCGACAACCAACGCGAGCGCACTTCTTTCTTCGACGCCTACTGCAGACGTGATTATTCTCGTACATCTTTGCACCACGGCTAGAGAAAAGTCTACCAAGTATAGTAGGTCAGTAAGGTACATCGTGTAGTTGAAAAAGGGTTCCCCGTCACAGATAAAGATAAAGAAAAATGTTGTCCAGAAATAATTGATCACGATGCTGATTACCAAGATTATCTGCCAGACAGTGTTGGTCGGTAGCTGTATCATTTGGTAGAACTTATTGTTCCACTCGTATTCTGAGGGCGTATGCAAGAACGTGAAGTCGGCGTTGTTATCTTTATGCGGTTCATTCTTCTCCGTGTTGTCGAAGAATACCGAGGTCCAACTGTTTTGAGAGTCTCTCTTGAGAATAGCAGCGGGAATAGTCTCTCTCTCTTGAGGAACAGAATGAGAGCTTTGAGGAGTTATTAGATTCATTATGGAGTAACTTTTAGTCTAGCCTGCCATCCCTAGAACATGAGAGACAGTCTCATATCAGTTCATCATCACACAAATGTATTGAATTTAAAGGATAACATTGATGTTTGTACAAAAATATACATTTTAAAATTATGTCCTTGGTGCAGTATTTACGTATACATAGTATATCAAGTATACTAAGAGATTATTCTTTAAATCAAGTGCTCCACAGAGTAAGAGAATCGAAACTAAACCAAAATAATAATAATAATAATAATAATAATAATAATAATAATAATAATAATGCTTGTTTGGGCTACATCACTCGTAGTCCAGTAGTGTAAAGATTATCCAGTACTAATGTAACGTTGTCCAGGGGACGTCCGAATGTACTAATAGTACATCCTTTACATGTCCTGATGAGATGAGGTGATGGTGATGGTGAGTACGAGGGTGACGGTGAGTATGAGGGTGATGGTGAGTATGAGGGTGATGGTGAGTATGAGGGTGACGGTAAGTATGAGGGTGATAGCGAGTACGAGGGTGACGGGGAGTATGAGGGTGATGGTGAGTATGAGGGTGATGGTGAGTATGAGGGTGATGGTGAGTATGATGGTGATAGTGAGTATGAGGGTGATAGTGAGTATGAAGGTGATAGTGAGTATGAGGGTGATAGTGGGTATGAGGGTGATGGTGAGTATGAGGGTGATAGTGAGTATGAGGGTGATGGTGAGTATGAGGGTGATAGTGAGTATGAGGGTGATAGTGAGTATGAGGTTTATACTGAGTATGAGGGTGATAGTGAGGGAATGTTGTCTTCGTTGTTTCGAAGTTCAAAGTTTCTCATTGGGTGACCTGGTGGTCTAGGGTTAAGGTGTCAGACTTCTATGCTGGCGGCCGGGGTTCAATCCTCGCTCCCGGTACAGATTTATCTGATTACCAAACCCTTCCTTCACCTCTGACAATACATCTTGTGAATGTGGGGAATGCCAGGTCTCCACCGTGGTTCGGATCCCACGTTAAACTGTAGGTCCTCCATTTCATCTCACAATCACCCTAGCATTGCACATTAGCGTAAGTGCGTATAACCCGAACGGGTAGTAAGACGCGGTGCTAATAATAATAATAATAATAATAATAATAAAGTTTCTCATTGGCATGATTCCAGTCAAAAACCAGTCGTTTTATAGAAAGCTTCTTTGAAACCCAAAAAATAACCATTTATTAAATTATAAGAATATCAATAAAATACATAGCCAGCTATATTATTTAGTATGTTTGGATCTTATTTTATTTTACTTTCTTCATGTCCCCCAATATCCGTACTGATTACATGCGACTTAAGCTTATGAGACTATACGAAGCTTATCTAACCGTATCAACTAATCTTATAACTTGAATTTCCATATATTTTAGTTCATAAAATAGAGTTTGAAGCTACTCGCTTTGTAAATCTGGTGACTTTATATTTAAAAAAATTGTTAGATATGTTATCAGTTACTTACTCCAAACACACAATTTACAATACGGTGTTGGTTATTGTGTTGATTTATGCGATGAATGAAATGTTTAAATACATTGTAGTATTTTTGATAGCTAATTAACTTAAGATTAGCTAATAAACGAAGCTAGGACACACACAATTAAACTTTCCCTTTTCCTCACAAAACACTAATAGATTAAGATCTTTCCTATTCGCAGTCTTTCAATAACAATTTCAAATCGAATAAATCTCTACCTGACGTAATATTCTCTATTAAACTAAAATAATCATCGTTGTAAGTTTTTAGAACATCAAACCATGTTAAGTTTACATCAATAATGTAAGAAGGATTCTAAGTTTTAGCGTTGATGTTTGTAAACAAACAAAAGAAACTATTCTAGGAAATTTAATGGACTGAAACACAAAACGAATAAAGATTAACATAGAATGCGCTCTCAAACCATTAATAAAGTCAAGGTTCGTCAATCAAAAATCCTGGTCAGGTGAACAATACACAAAGATGGATTAAGTTTGCAAGTGTATATCGGGAAAGTATATAAAATATCTACAATGTTTAATACACACCAGGAATTAGACTAATTTTAAATACAATATAGTTATTTTATTGGGATCCTGCCACACTGTAAAAAGTATTTTAGAGTATTGTACTCCATAGTTATACTTGTGTTGTCTGTTAGTGTATCTGCTTCGTGTTTAAGTGAAATCAATAAGAATAATACCCCGCAACATTATTTACCAATCTTACATACTTGTAATATTTACTTTTAGGAATCTAAGAAGGATTTTGAATACAACAATAAATTACATAAATCTCTAACACATTTTGAGAAGATAAATCATAAGGGAGGCAAACATGGTTTTTCTGTGCCACTTTTTAAAAGGGTCAATATTATATTTTTATTTAGTTTTAAGAAAGGATAATAAATATTATAATGTCATGTATTTATTAATGTTATATTATAGTCCTGCAATTTATATTATAACAATACCATGATAGCGACTTTAAGCTCATAGAGTCGATCGCGTACATTTTGTTTTTGTTACTTTTGTTAGTCACTAGACAATGAAGAGAGGGAAACGTGAATTTCTTGGTTCAAAACTGTTGTGCATGTGGGCCTATACGTATAGAGGTAGTAAATAGTGAATACACTTGTCACATTAAAAAAATGTGTCTTTTAAATACATCCTGATGAGCTACATCTCTATATGTTCTCTTATAACTTACTGTGTTGACTGAGCTTAATATAACCTAAATTATTATTATTATTATTAGCACCGCGTCTTACTACCCGTTCCGGCTATACGCACTTGCGCTAATGTGTAATGGTAGGGGTGATTGTGAGATGAAATGGAGGACCTACAGTTTAACGTGGAATCCGAACCACGGTGGAGGCCTGGTATTCCCCACATTCACAAGATGTCTTGTCAGAGGTGAAGGAAGGGTTTGGCAATCAGATAAATCTGTGTCGGGACCGAGGATTGAACCCCAGACCCCCAACACAGAAGTCCGACACCTTACCACTAGACCACCAGGTCACCCGGGACATAACCGAAAATGTATTAAGAATATAAGCCTTAGACAAAAACACTAATCCATTTATGTAGAAAGGGAAAAGAGTTTGAGTAATATTAGAATATTATTTTATTATTCAAATTGACAAATGACACCTGTACATAGGAGTCGAACCCAGGACCTTTGGATTAGTACGTCAACTCTCTAACCATTGAGGTATCCAAGAGTCGTTCCGTGTCTAGGGCCATTCTTCACTCATATTTTAAGGCAGATTCTGTAATGGACTTTCTACAAATGTGTGATCAATTATTAAAATCACTAGCTATCAGATAACGCAGCCATCATCGATTCGGTAGTTGGCCAAAGGCCACGGGCCCGATTTCCATGACCAGATGTTTTTTTTTTTTTTTTAATTAAATGAGACGATATTTAGATGCGGCTATCACTGTAACTAACAAAATATAATGCCTTTGCTATTTAATCTACCATAAAAGAGTATTCCTAAATATATTAATGTTCCACAGTAGTTCTGACATTTGTCAATTAAAAGATTCAAGTGATGACATTCACAAGCATATCTCTACCGATAAAGACATTACGCCCACAGAAAGATGAAGTTTTTTTTTTAGCAGCTTACATTCGCTGTACAAATTCATTGTAGCGTGATGTTACAATCCTGCAAGGTCATTGTAAATAAATTACAATGGCGTTAGTGCGGCCCTGATTGATATTTGAGATCGTGTAGAGCAGAAAATAACAGCGGTTCACTAAGCAAAAACTTTGGCTATAAAAATATCACTAGCTTATAAATGGTCTTAATGACAGTAATTTGAGAAAATCTTCTGTAAAACATTGATAAAGTAAAGAAAGAACCCCAAACTGGACTCGAATTATGTGCAGTTGGGGACTTGATTGATCGTCATCTGTATTTTTGTTGATGTTTGAGACAAAGACAAAGATGTCACCACCTGTCCCCTTAAAATCCATGTGGGCCTCTAATTGTCAGGATGGTTTGCGGCCGAAGATGAGGGAAGTGTCTGGCCTCTGATTGGGTGGGTTCGTAAATAACGTTCGACTTGGGGTTTTTATGGGGGGTTTTATTGTACAAAAAGAGATGTTTGATGGGAAATATTAAAAGATAGGAAAGAATTTAATGCAATTACTTGGGAGCTCGTGACAGAACGAAGTATACAAGGAATGTTCAACCAATGGCCTTCCTGACCTCTAGGTGATTCTATCCAGTTTACAAGCCCCGATACCCTGGGTTCAAGCGGTAGCCCTCCGTTCTGATGATCCGGCGTCCTAACCCACTTATCCCCTAAAACAGGCAGAGTGACCCTCTACCCTAGACTCGATGGTGAATAGTCAGCCCTGTTAGCTGGGATACACTACTTTCTATTATGATTTCTGGCCTGGTTCACCGTGAGCAATGCTGGCACCCTGTTTATACTGTCAGCGGATTTGTTCTATCTATTTACTTGCTAAAAACAACACCTTGCAACCCTCGTTTCATCATTCACAATCCATAACACACAATATTATACAAACAAGCCTCAATATAGGCCATGTCGATTACAAATATTAATATTTTGAAAACATTTAAAATAACTTTTCTTAAAATTCAGACAACAGACAATGCAAAGGTAATGTATTTACACATATGTGTGTGTGTGCATATGTGTATGTGTGTGTGTTTGTGTGTGTGAGCACGAACGCGTAATCTACCGACAAGCCGTTTTCATTTTCTTGGCTATATTAAGGCGTACTTTCACCCCATGAATCCCTGTCATTAAATATTAATCTTCTAAAGGTCTCGATATTTGTAAAAACTTTAAAAATAACTGAATTTATATCTTCCAATCTGTTATTTGACTCCAATTCTCAGTCCCTCCTCCAAATAAAGACCCACTTGAGTAATATTAGTTGTGTTTTTTTTTTAGTAAGCAACAAAAATGTTGCAATCCATTGACTTGGAAAACATCACTTCTGGTGAATGGGGGTCAATCTGTCTGTAAAAGAAAATATTACGGGAAGATGTGTAAGCTAACAAAGCATGGCGGAGGGTTTTGTTTGGTTGGAAACTTTGTGGGAGTTCACCTTCTCGGGAGATACGATGTTTTTTTGAGGCATCCTCAACAATAGGGACTAGATGCTCCCGGTCATGCAACAATAGGAGGCACGTCAAGGGATTCCCCTGGCGTGAGTAACCGCTCAACCTTCGTTCCTTCAGACTCTTCAAGAACAGAAACAGACCAAATCGCATTTTTCTTGTTATTGTTGAAAAGCCGACTAGGTGCTACATTTTTATAAAATTATTAAAATTGATGGTTCGTTTCAGCGCCAACGTTTCATCATTTAAATAAAATAGAATGTGTAATTTTGTGATTGAAGAAGTTATAACTCCAGAATCACTAAATCCAAAAAGCTGAAACTTGGCGTAAGTATTCAGGGGAACTTTAGGTTTACACCTAGGTCCCTAAAATATACATCTATTTCAAGAGTGACTTTTTGAATCGTGTGAACAGTGGTTATTTTATATTATTATAATGTAATATTAAATATAGACCCTGGTATTATATTGTTTTTCTCTCTGAATTGATCACCAAGGAAAATAATATCAACTCCATATCCAAGGAGAAATCATTGGAGATATTTCAAACCTGAAACTCAAAGGGATATTAGTGGTAATTATCTTCAGTAAAGGTGACCTGGCGGTCTAGGGGTAAGGTGTCAGACTTCTGTGCTGGGGGTCCGGGGTTCAATCCTCAGTCCCGGCATAGATTTATCTGATTACCAAACC
>CABFVX010009827.1:0-16657 GCA_902151425.1 Timema shepardi | reverse complement strand
CAGTGCGTCACCCTACCAACATACTCCCCCACCCTCCCAATCAATTAAGGACCCCCATTGTTCGTTAATTGACCCCATTGTCTGTCACAGAAATCGACAAACCGTCTTACTTAACTCGACACATGTCATATCAAGAAGTGTAAAATTGCACCATTCAATAAAAAAAACCTTTCTGACTGATCACCGACATACCTCCCCCTTTCCCATACCAATGCAACCCGCTCGGAAGTCGCAGGGGAATGACACTTAGTTACTTGTATTTTATATTGTAAGAATAATATTTAGACAGGAGATGGTAGGTCAGTGATACTTGTTGTTACTTGTATTAGTTATTTTTAGACAAATATTTAGTCAAGAGATAATACGAGCTTACTACTTGTAGCTACTCCTGTTAGCTATTTTTGGACAAATACGTAATCAAGAGATTCTATTACAGTTAAATTAGTTGCCTGCTACCAGTGCTAGCTTTTTTTGGACAAAATTGATATGAAGTCAGGATATAGTAAGATGGTAGGCTAGTGACACTTGTAGCTAATAGCTATTTTTAGATAAATATGTAGCCAGAGAAGATGGTATGGCAGTTATACATGTAGATACTTGTATTGGCTATTATTAGACAGATTATTTATTCAGTAGATTGTTACATTGTTACTCGTAGCTGATTATGAAGTATATTGGTAGAGGAGTATGTGGTAGGATATGTTATGTTAGTGTTACATGAAGCTACATGTGATTAATATTGCTGTTATTATATTTTAGTGATACTTGTAGCTTCTTGTAAAGTACATTGCTAGAGGAGTATTCAGTCAATGGTATGACATTGTTAGTTGTAGATCCTTATCTTTAATATTGCTAGAGGGATATTTAGTTAAATATGGTATGGTATTGTTACTTGTAGCTGCTTGTGTTTGATATTGCTAAAGGACTATTACTTAGAATATAAAGTAGAAATTATTAGAACTTTAAAATAAATATATAAATTAGTTTTCATGGAAAGAGAAGGATATAATCACATATAGTGTATAAACAAATATTGTAGCTATTAATGTAAGGAACACATTGAAATTATTATATATAATTGAAATTTGATAGATATAAACATATTTTGGTCACATACTCAAGATAAATAAATTGATGGAGTGGAAAATAAATTCATTAAAATAAGAGTCAAAATTGATTATGAGTTATCAAGTCAATTAATAAATATTTGAAGAAAAAATATATACACATTATGAAAAAAACTTTGGTAAGTTCTGCAGGTACAATGGTTCAATTTATCATTAATTCTATACAGATTCAAAACTAAAAGAACTTATGTTACTATAAAGGTAACATTGATTTTGAAGAACGTTATAAAATAGGTGTTGAGTAATAAAATAACAATAGTAATCATAATAATAACTTTCATTAACACGCCCCGCCCCCCAGACTTTACAAAAGGAACCAGGACTGAGCAAGTTGATGCTTCCGACAAAATCACCTTTTATAAGGAGGTCCCATGGAATGTAACTGCTGATATAACCAACTGCGTATCATTGGATCAATTCAACGCTAAAGAAAAACACATGTAGGGGCCTACTTGTCAGTGGACCAAGTATTCTAGGGAAAAGAGAATATTACTACCCAGCTAGATTCTTAATTTTTATGAATACAGCGGTTATGCCTCTTCATTAACTGTATTTGAAGGCTGGGCTCCAGCAATGTGTTTGCGAAATATGAACCCTCCTTAGCCATATAAAAACACTCGATTGCAGATTCAGTTTTTGATATAATACATCGTATAATCTGTTATCACTGTCTGTAGGGCTGAATAAAGTTTTTTTTGATCCCACGTGCCCCTCCCTTTCATACCAAACAACCACCCATTTAATTTAAAACTAATACTATTTCCATTAAAAATTGGTTTTGTAAAGGCTATCAACAAAGCTCGGAGTGAGTCAATAAGCACACGGGAGTTGATTTAGTGAACCGATATTTATCTCATGGCCGGTTTTTATGTCTCTTGCTCTGGAGTCAGTTCACCATATTTTTGAGTTTATTTATACTGACAAACAAAATTTCAAATATTATATATAGAGAAACAATCGATAAATAATTGATCAACTGGTAACAATGTTTTTTCACAATTTGAAAATATAGTTTTTTAAAAATATGACTTTAAATAATAAGACAGTAGTATTGTATTGTTTAGTCGAGAAAAACATAAGTAGGCTACATTGCTCGTTCCAATTAATTGAATAATGACTATCCACTTAGCTGGGTCCGTGGCCGTTATCTAGAACTAGTCTGATTAGTGACGAGATAGTTAAGTTCAAATCCCTCCTGGATGTAATGAGGCTGGCTTTTAATATAATTTTTTTTTCTCTTTCTCCAAGCAAATTTAGGAATTTTTCATATATATTCTAAATTTAAAATTCCTTTTATATTAAAGTAATTATTTAAATGTGTATATAAGGGCTTGGGTAGTAAGTCAATGTGGAAAAAAATTGTTACAATAGATTGTTGATTAAACAAACTAATAGGGACCAATGTTAGTTAGGATGATAAAATTGTTTGATCAAAAAACTATAATTTGAATACATAACATGTAAAATATTTTTTATATAGAAATTAAGCTTAAAATAGCTGGCTTAACCAATATTGCAAATTTATGTTACAGAAATACAATAAAATATGGTAATAATGCGGCATCACATATAAATAAATAATATTTTAAAAGATATATTGTACTGAAGTATGTACAGTACTATACTTACATGTAGAGAGTTGTAGTAAATTGAATATTGTTTGACACTATAGCGACAAAAAAGACGATGAATTACGTTCTTTTCCTATGCTTAGGTCTACATTCAGATGATTAACGTTTAGGTTAACTACCGTTTGTTTAATCAACGGTCTATTGTATTAACATTATTTGTTAGACAGTTAACTAACGAATGCCATTTAATTATTTCCCATGGATTCAAATATCTATATCTAAAATTACAATATTTATGTATTTTATCCAAAAACGCATACATTATAAAAAACTTAAATGACTTAATATGTGAAGTAAGAATGTACTTTATTTCTTATCGAACTGTCGAATATTATTTCCAAGCTTACAAAACAATACAGTGTGTTTTTAAAAGCTTCACTTTGTTCTTTTGTTTGAAAAAAACAAAAACATTAAAAGGTTATTTTAACCGAGTGATTTTCTATCTCTGGCTATCATCATTCTATATTGCTTTTGTCACTTGGAACAAAAGTAAGGGGTTGTAAATGTGAGAGAAATAAGCGACTTCTCTTGTACTTGGAATAAAAAAAGACTATGTCATTTCCTCTCAACCTTTATAGTATATATTTTTTTGTTTTCATATATATTTTACCTAGTTTTATCTGTAATGAGCTTTTGTCATTGCTGAATATAATGCAAAAGGGGGTAGAAAGACAAAGAGATCTCAAGGTAGCTGCCAAGCTTATTTAGAACAAAATTAAACGGGTTGCTGAAAGGAACCTCTTCATTAAATACGAAGTAATTAAAAAATACACCAAATATTTAATACAGCCCAACACATTTAAGAGAAAAGTTTTGACTTTTGTAAGATTAACTACTTTTTATTCTACTTCTCACTATCTGTCTTAACTGCCCTAATGAGGTAGTTAAGAAGAAGGTAGGAATTTAGAGGGAGTGTACCCGAATTTGCAGATAAGGAGAGTGGGAAACTATTTAGGAAAATCCATCCTCAGTAGACCCTCAAGGGATCCGAGGTTTGACTTCCTTGTCACTATAAAACATGACTGACGCTTAATCTGCATACATACAGTTACGGATAATATATAAATGATATATTATAATCAATGATTGATCATATTAATCGGTATGTTGTGGGAGATTCTAGTTTTTAAATCAATTGCTGATAGGATATATATTTCTTCTACAGACGACAGACAAGATGTCAAGTGCTCAGGTCTTGTCTTGTCTGGTCTATCGGTGATGGAGAGGTCAAAGTTCAAATTTATGTCAGGTATGTCGAGGTTATTTATACAAGATTATTTCACGCTTATCTTTTATGCATATTAATTTAAATATGTATACAACCTAAACGGTTAGTAATAAGAGATAGTAAAGTAAAACAAATATTTAGTATTCTAATATTTAAATAAATGAAATAATTATTTGATAATTTAACAAAAAAAGACTATATTTAATATTACATAAAACCAGTTTATAACTGGCTCTCTAAAATATCGCCAACATTTTAAAGTCCAAATTAATTATGTATTTTTATTACTAAATAAACTAGACAATTTTAAACATTTTTTAATCATAATTATTTTCAAATTTGTAACTATGAAACAGTTCACATTAATTATAGGTTCAACATATTACTAACCCAACTATGAAATGTACCGTTGGAGACTTTAACGTTCTTTCACATGAAGTATTTAAACGAAACGTCTGTAAAAGGCTTTTTTTAAATGGTTTCCCCTTTTCCTTCTACGAAACTGATGATATATTTGATTTAAAATTTACCTTCCTCATCCTTATTATGTAAAAATGCATATATTCTGTAGTTGTAAAAAGACACACAGTATTTACAAAAAATAAATGAAATACAACAATACAAACATTTTATTTTAAACACGTATTGAAAGCTGGGGCAATCGTATTATTTTCAAAATATTTTCTTATTAAAATCATAACTTTATAAATTGGTTACGTGTAGGTATTCAAACAAATCAAAGGATGTAAAAAATAAAAGATTAGACATAATCGTAAGACTTTTAAAAAGTGCATTAATGCGTGCATATTTTTCAAATATAGGTTCCAGTAAACCACCCTTATATAGGCTTTCCTGTGAAATACAAACATATAATACTTATAATCATATAAAACATTCTTCATATATAATTTTAAAATAAAATTACTCAATACTTGTGTGTCTTTGAAGGGAATTCAGTAGGTCAATGGCTAATAAACGTGACTCTATGGTTTTATCATATTGTTAAGATGAGTGCGTATTGAATAACGAGGCAAATATAGGAAGGTAGAGTGTGTGGATCAAAAGAAAGGTGTAAGCCATGTAAGACGTGGATAAATGTTGTACACGAATGTTTGAAAAATAAAAACATTAAGAGTTTTAAGTATAAAATAACATGTATGACACGATGCATGAATGTTGTTGGAGTGAAGGGTGTATGCAAGGATTAGGAAGTGTTGAGAAAATTAGTGCGGATGGATTAAGCTCAAAGTTGTTTTTCCCCTTTATGCAGTTTCTTGCCTACCCTGTAGGTATCGGTGTGAATATGTTTGTATGTATGTATACAATTATGTATGTAGAATTTTTAAGAATAATATTTTTTGTAAACTAACTTGAATATATTTATATTTTAAAATAAAAATATAGTATTATCTTTCATAAAAACTAGTTCCTAAATACTTATTAGGATCTAAATCTTAAAGGCCATTTTCAAACAATTTCAAATTTTCAATAAATTGTCATAAGTAATATATATTTTAATTAATTTAATTAAGAAGCTAGATATACACTATTATATATCACGTAGAAATGTTCCCAACTATTAGTTTTGAATATTATTGTTGGAACTCTTTTTAAATTATACCAAAAATCATTAATTGGTCATCTAGGGCTTACTATTAAATATTTTTTATAGATAAGCATATGACATGTTTACATTGTATAAAGCTTACCATATATTAGTTTTGAAACAAATTATTAGAACTGTTTTTTAAAATAAATTATATTCGAAAAAAAAACCAAGGTTTCCCTAAATAAACAAGTAAGTTTATACATATTTCATTTGTCATACCAAACACTCCCAAACTTATTATTTTAAACAAAATCATTTTAAACATTTTCAAAATAATTAAATTCTCAAAAATTACACATCTTAGATTACAACTAATTTAAGCGCTAAGGTAAACATCAGAAATAGTCCTAAAGTATCGTGTACCGTGTCTACGAACATCCTCGCCACATAACCTCCGCCACCTACAAAAGTACACACAGTTAACCCGTTTTTCCGGGAGACCAGCGCCGTGTCTTGATCCTCCGCACAGATCGACACACATGACTGTTCCCCGTTAACATTAGACAAGAATGAAGTCACGTAGTGCTACGTAATTCGGCCCACTTTCATTGAGTGACGCGCAACGCGCAGGCGCTGGAACTCAAGAAATAGGCGCTCTTTGCGATCACGTGTGTTACCCTACCCCCGAACTGTCGCTCTTTCGACCTTGTGCGCAGGAGTTGAAGAGAGACTAACGCACTTACTTGCTGAAGATAACATAATTGGCCTTGAAATATCTCCCTCACATATTTTCCCCGCTGGGCAAAATTGAATATAAGCTTGTACTCAGCATAGAGCTATCACTCTTTGATGCTACTAGGATATAGGAACTTACAACATGTAAGTGTACATTATGTTGGATAGATGTTTTAATTTTCTTTATAGGAATACTGAGGAACGACTCTATCTCATGTCAAATTATGTGTAGGGGCTTATTTGAAATTGCTTTGACATATTTATTTATTTGTATTATATTAAATTTATTTATATGATAATTATATTTGTTTAGTCTATGGGCATGAGATGGTCTTATGCCTTTTAGTGCTGGTTAGGTTAAATTGTTTGAATATTAAATAAAGTAAATCAACCTATGCGCGCCATTTTGCCAGATAATTTGTATGGTTTACAGTTGTAGTGTGTCTTGATGAATATAATATTGTATGATATTTCTACGCGAGTGGGAAAAACAGTAAAGGATTTTGGTATGTACAGTACAAGGTTTATAATGGAGTAAGAAAATAAGTTAAAATGTTATTATGCTTTTTGTTCTATAGGCTACCCCCACCACTCGGGCGTTAGATGTGAATAATGACTTTGTTTGTATACATTGTAGTCTGGGGTATGGTTATGAGCAGAAATAAAATAGTTGATATGTTTAAGTTAGTGAATATGACATGTACAGACTTTTTAACAGGTGTTATTTCATGTATATTGACAAATTTGAATGGCTTACATGTGTTTATTAAGCGATTGGGTGTTTACCCACTTTATATTCTTTTCGATTATTGTTCACGAATATTAACATTTTGCATTTGAATTGGTTCTGTTAAATTAGTTAGCATGTTCTTTAATCTCAGCTGTTGCATTTAGAATATTATTCCTTTTACTTATGCACATTCATTAGCTTCATGATAAATATTGTTGGGTTATTGCTATTGCACATTGTCCGCAACCAACACAATAAACATTGTTAACCTTTGATCATTATCTCTGATAATAAAACGGCCTTCGGGCCTTTATCAATTTCATGTCATTTGTTATGCTTTTCATCAAGAAAACCCTAGCTTCCTTTAACTTGAAAAGTAGCGTACTATAACTATCTGATAGTTAACACTGCTAAATTTGGAGTACTGAGTTTTACTGATTGGGTCGGGACTAAATAAAGATCCCTAGTGATCTTATTATCTATTCTTTGTATTGCAGCCACCATCTCTATGTAGATAAACGGTTGAATCGATCTACTAAATATGAACACAATTCATTAAAACATTTGGAATCCAGGACCAGAAACAGACGGAAAGAAAGTTGGTCAGTTGGATGGTTGGAAGAGGGACGTGGGGATAGAAAAGCATGACAGACAGAATGGTATAATCCACTCTTTAATGTTTGGGGTCACCTAAAACGTATATATTCATCAAATTCCCGACACAAATATTTTTCATGAATACAATAATTTCAATTTATACAAGAAATAAAAATTACACACAAGGATTTTGTTTAAAGTAAGACCAAAAATAAAATTTTCAAACCTAGTTGGTTCTTATTTTATGTATACACATATAATTATATATATATGTATATCATTTATTTTTAATTATTTCAACTTAGTAAGAATTGTCAATAATGATTGTTCTTATTTTTATAATGTCAATCTAAGTACAGTACAATTAAATTTATTATAAATTATTTGAACAAGTATCTTTGAAAATTACCTTTATATTTGAAGCAAACATCAATGTGTATAATGTTTTACTTATAAATATGTATTCAAAGTCCATATCATGTTAAACTCTCTATTCATACTAAACAATCCCTTTTCATTCCACCCGCTTAATTCCAAGTTTTCACCTTATCTTCATAATCAGCCTACTCCCTCTCTTACGCACAAGAATTGAGTTTAAAGACTTAATATTACGTCTTAGTCGACCCGGAAATGTCATGAAATAGCATTCTTGTATCTAAATATTTAAAAGTTTTGGTTTTGCAATGATTACATTATACCTTGTAGTTTAAACTGAAGTTAATTATAGCTTATCAAAAGTATTTTAATTTTCTAAACTTGTTTCTGAAAACCTAAAAAATGACACTTAATTTTTTAACTGAGATTTTTTGTTGCTTGCCATGTAAATAAGGCTTACAAAAAAAGTTTGTGCAAATAAACAGTTTAATCTGTGACTAAATATCTATTTCAATATTATACTCGAAGAACTTAGGTTAATCTGACAGTCATGTATTGACATCCATTTAACTAATTTAAGAGTCATTTATCGACATTTATTTGAACAATAAACAGGAACTTACACAAACATATTTATGAATAATTATTAAACAAAAATGTATCGGCATTTGGTAAATTAATTTAGCATACATGTGGCAATCCTTATTTTGACTATTCAAGAAGTATGTATCGACATATTATTTTAACATATGACTAAAAAAAATTTCAACATTAATTTGACTATTTCCTTATGATTAAATGGCATTTATTTAACTTATTTAACAAACATTTTACCGACCACTATTCTGTTAGTTAATCAAACTTATGTCGACATTTATTTAAATATTCACTTTCATCTTTTCATTAATTTAATATATTTAACAAGCACTTTCTGAACCGACTGATTATATCAGCATTCGACTTATAAACTAGCTTGTATCTAAAATGGGAAACCCACATCAGTTTTAATCAATGATACTTTTTCGATCATGCCAGGAACCGATCATGGGACCCTTTGCTCAGTCAGACATATACAATACCGACTGAGCTGAGGTGTCAGCATAACTAAGTGAACAGGCAAGTATAGAGTTCGAGAGGTGTCAACAATATATTTTACCATTTATAAACTTTTGAGTCGAATTTGTTGATCTTGGGGTAAATTACTCGTCTTAGAATCCGATGTTTGAGGTTTAAAACCCAGCTAGGGTCTACAGACCTTACTTGTAACACAAAAATCAGAAGCGCAACCTTCTTTGGGGTGAAGTAGATCCGTCACTCCCTTTTTGATTGTGGCGTGTAAAGGAACCCTGGAAAGTATCGGGGGAAATACCTTTCATAGAAAAATTGGTAGGCCATTTTGTCCTCGCTCATAGAAATTCTCGAGTAAGATTTAATTAGTCTGTTCAGAAAGTTCACTTTAAATACCTCAAATAAATAAATTAATTAATGGATACTTAGATAAATTTAACTGTTTGAAATCTACCAAACCAAATCACAATTTATCTTCCTTACTTATAACATATGTTTATTTTTTTCGAGAAGAGATGGAAGTTGGCTTCACATGTTAGGGTGAATAACAAATATATTCTCACGTGGACTTTGCTCATTTAGTTAGATTTACTGAAGAACTCCGGGTTCAGATATTGGCTGAATATACTGATTTAATATTTCATAAATGGTTTTCCAGTCTTCCTTCACGCAAATTATAACACAATTTTTTCAAAATTATACATTTCTTATGACTGCTCTGTCAATGTATCTAATATAAAGATGGGTAGTAAGACAAAGCAACAAGAAAAAACAGAAAACATAAATATGCAATAGTTAAACTGTAATGAAATACCGAAACTATAACGAGCCAACTGTATTCTATGGTGGCCTCTTTGAATGTTGAAACGGGCACTTAATTTCTTTTTCCTCCGGGCATTAAGTTCCTTCTAAAATTTACTCGTGAAACGCGGCGAACCGAGTATTTCTTAAGCAGGCACTTAACATGGCGCTCCACCGTGACTAACACTCATTACTAGTCCGGGCTTAATTTACGCTCGAAATTCCTACATTACTACCATATTCATTTTGTTTTAATTACATTTTTTTTTCATTAGTTCCTCTCTCTCTCTCTCTCTCGTCACACATTCAATAGCTTAGGGCGTTTAGCTCCCTCTCTAAATCATAGTTCCCTAGCACGTACGACTCATTAATAATTTAGGATAAGTTTCATTAAGCATTCCTACTTTAGACACACACTTAACGCTTCTTAAGATATAACCTTCAATACGGTGAAAAATTTGGGTTCATTCAGCTAGGTCTCATTTGCTAATCATGTCATTTGATTCGCATAAACATTACTAATTAATTTCTGTTAATTAACTTTAATTGCAATTCCAAGCAAATATAAATTTTATATATGTGTGTTTATTTGTCCGTGGGTCTAGCTATTATTAAAATATTAATTAATCATTAAAGAGGAACTGTTTTCTCGTTGAGTGAGAGCTATAAATGAGGCGTGGTTTGTAAAAAAAAAAAGTTGGTTTCCCAGCTTAATATAATATGTACAATAGGTTTATTAAATTGCATTGTATTACTTCCTATCACAGCTCTTTACAAAACCCACGAGAAATTTTTTAATCAAAAAACATAATTTAATAAAAGAAGAAAGTTTAAATTAATGATAATAATACTAAGTTTAAAAATTATTCATCTCCAAAATATGATATTTTAATTAATATAAAAATGAACAGCGAGTATTTTTAAATAGTATGTTCAAAGCCAAGGTTATTAATTCAAGGGATTGGTATTGAAAAGTCAGCTTAGAAGAAACGAACACACATTAGCCTGAAGAAGGCATGGGGAAAATTTTAATTATGAATCAAAAAGAAAATGACCACCCTCTAGTGCACCGATATATAAGATTAGAAAATTAACCACTTCGTTACTGGAATCTCACGAGAACGTTTACGGGAAGATTCCTAGATAGCTCAGAGAAGTGTTAGAGGATTGGAGTACTAAGCTAGAGGTCCCGGGTTTGATTCCCCCGTTTGGGTGTCATTTTTAAATTTTCAGAAACTGATATCTAGATGGAGTAATTCTCCCTAAAAATCATAATAATAGTTTTGTTTTATGATTCTTAAATATGCATTCCCTTACAATTAAAATAATTGTACAAGTGGCAGCATCAAGCCAACTACGGAGTCGAAGCTGGCTGCGTTCGTTATCTGATAGCTTGTGATCTTATTAAATCACACATTTTTGACCGATGATTTATGGATGTTCATCATAGACTCTGCCTTAAAATATGAGTGAAGAGTGACCCAGAGTACGGGATGATTCCTGGATTGCTCAGTAGTTAGAGCATTGGCGTACTAAGCTAAGGGTCCCGGGTTCGATTCCTGTGTCCAGGTTTCATGTTCGATTTTCAGAATATGATACTTAATTTAGTTGGGTAGAGTCCTCTAACAGTGAAGACAATAATCATTATTATAGTATGGTCTTTCTTTGATAGCTGTTGACGTTTCTTTTGTACCTTATCACATTTAATCATTAAAGATAAAGAATTGAGATCGACCATTTGGTCATACATCGAGGTTTTTCAATGTGTATTGTTTAATTTAGAAATTGATATCATTCCAAATGAATGCAATTCAGGATTTTATGAATACAATTAAAATGTATACAATTAAAGATTTTCCTTGAGTTTGTTTATTTGAGAAATGTCAGAATGAAAACCATTACAAGTGGATTCAATTCAGTAGATACAAGAAGATATAATTACATTCCATAGAATTCAAGATTATAATTATGGTTCTTTTTTTTAACGAAGGTAGGAATGTAGGAATAAAAACCATTCTAGTTGAATACATTTTAGCTTCAATAGATAGTATAGTAGGACTGCCATGTTATGGTTAGCAATTTACGGTTTATAAAGTTACTAAAGAGTCTTTCATATACTAGTACATAGTTAAAAGCATATATATTGTATGTGTATGTATCATCATTATATATATTACCTGTACTAATGGCCACTCACACTAAATGTCAAGATCACCTTTTGATTCTGCCTTCGACGGGGTGGTTGAGGCTGGAATCTTGGTTAGGTGTACTGAGGGTGTTTTATCTAAATACATAACATTCGCATTCCACAAAAATTCAGGTAAATATACCTTAAACTATACATTTCTCGTACACACAACATTATTGTAATTTATATATACATAGCCCATATATATAATAAATCATGAGGTGGGTGATTTGTTTCGCTTCGCACTATACGCCACGGATATCCTCACATATGCACTGCCACGGTAGAAAGGATGAAGGTGTAACTTATAAGAAATGCACACGCATTTATCTGAAGGGTGAATTGAAAATACTCTATAAAAGTCCTCTCAGTAAACCCGAAAAAAATTCAAATTCTAGCTTTCCTATCCCGGGCAAACCAAAAACGCAGGTTATGTGGTTTATTGAACTGTAAGTGGATGATTCCCTGATGGTTTATGCTTATTTGAGTGTCTTATGACGATAGGTTCTTTTATTTAGAAGTACACTTAAAAAAATGAGAGTTATAATAATATATTATCATTTATAATCTAGCTATAGAATCACGAAAAAGGGTCAGAGCTATATACAGGCGTTTGGTCGACTATTGAATGTATTTCTCTGCTAAAGCCCTCAAGAAGATTTGGGTAGGAGGTTACAGGAGGCAGGTCTAGGGCAAATAATTCTTCCTGTGACCTACCGTCTAATCCACGCCCTGCGCTTCCACTGGCCTGTATAAAAAAAGGGGAGATGCCTCTTTTCCGTCCGATCTCAAGTAATATTACACGGGATTACTTTCAGGATACTTTCAGGAAGAAGTGAAATGCCATCTTCATTAGGTGATGTTCAAGCTAAGAGGGCTAAATGGAGAACGATGAGACGCGTTGCAGACGTTTAGAAAGCAAACTTTATTTAAAAAATGTTTTAATAATTTAAAACATTGTTCACACCAAATTGTAGGTGAACATATCAACATGTTTCTGAACAGTTAGTAAATTAATTTTTTGTTAATTTTTTTAAAAGTATGAGCAGGTAGAAATTATCTCATTTTCAACGATACATTAATTGATAATACGCACCTAAAAGAAATAAATGGAATGACACATTAACACCAACTTTCTCAAATTGTGTACATTGTTCATAGATAATTTTCAAAATAGATATTTAGGAAACTACCCCCAAGTAAGTTTTCCTCCTACAAAAACACATATTATTTGGTTAATCACAATAAACAATAGTAATATATAAATTATAAATGCAATTGTTCAAATATTGTATAAGATTTAAAATTTAAAAGATTGGGTATTATTGTAAGCTACACATAAATTTCTTTTATTACTAAAGATTAAAACACAATCTTATTTATCATGAAAGACTATTCCTAAGTATTTATTTTAAACTCAATCTTAAAATTCAATTTCAAAAAACTTCTAATTTTCTATAATAAACTTAAGCGACGATTTTAATTATGTATTTTAGAAAAATAAAGATACTAATATGATTGATCATTAAAAATAGTTTTAGAAGTTTTAAAAAAATCAGTAAAACTGCTTTTTTGTTAAATCTAATTTTACAAAAAATTAATTCATCAGCAAACTATTGAAAAACCAAAAAACACAAAAATCAATATATTTATTTATAACTAAAAATACTTAATAGATGCCTATTTTTAACCAAATCGCAAAAAAAAATTAGAATAGTATTTTAAAAAATATGGTAGTTGCTCTTAAACGAATTTTAATATCATATCAAACAATGACAGGATATATATTTTAAACCATATCGCTACCACCATTTAAAAATATTTCAAATTTTGAAAATATTTAATCATTAAATTAACTACACATTAATTCATTTTTACACCCCTGACCTCCCAAAAAAATCCAGAAGTAAAATTTAAATATCAACTCTAAATAAAATCACTCAAACTGATTAGGAGCCGTGGCCAGGGATGGACATAGTAAAGAAGAGAAGATATAAAATCCACTTTTAGGGTTGGGAGGCAGGGGGAATATAAAACGTTAGGTTTCATCATTATATAATCTAAATTGAGATCTTTCCTGATTAAAATACTATCTCTTGATATGAGAAAATAATATGTCTGAGGTTATAAATTTATGTCAAATCTTCCTCCAAAACAGTCATGTTTTGATATGACTACAATGAAATGTTTAAATGTTGTTTTAATGAGCTTTATGTATCAATGCTTTTTTTCCTGCTGTAAAGTGGCCAACGTGACATACCCTCATAAGGATGAGAGGCAAGGAAAGAAGAAAATGAAGCTAAGAGAAAAGAAAGTTTTTTTGCCCGCAAAACCTGTAGATACTCTTTTTTAATTGCCCAAATAGCAGCTAAAGGGGTGGGGGTTATGATTGAAAGAACTCGTACAAGGAATACCATATTTTATTGAACATATAATAAGTTAAATACAATTGAAGTTACTCATTGATGAGTGTCTTGGTGGATTCTCTGAGTATACAACATTATACAAAAACACTGAGCATGTAGTTGAGAAGGCAAGCTATAATGGACAATTAATTAGGTTCGTCACAAACATCTTTTTTTAATTAATACTAATAGTTTGAGAATTACCTAGCACCCAAACAACAGGCTGTCTGATTCACTGGGTTAATGTTTATATAAATGGAGTTTTATGAGGCGATATTATAAAGCCTATAATTAAATTAATCTGTAATATTGAGTAGAGAATTCCTACAAAAAAGAGATCTAGGTATCTAAAATGGATTCAAAGGTTTTAATCAGGCAGCTCCTGCACTGCAATAGGTTAACTTTAAAGTTAGTAAGCAAAATGTTCATAGTAAGCAAACTCGTAAGTGCATAGCTAGAATAGTTCTGTACACCATCCAATTAATTCTAATGTAAGCTCATACAGCTCTAGTATTCAATATAAATCTTCCCGGATACCAGGTGACTACCTTTATATTGTTTCTACCCCATATAAGCTTGTCTATCAACTGCTAGAATGTCAAGTCCATGTGTAGGGGCAACTAACAAGATCCCATACATTAAGGATAAATAAGCCTCAATTAGGACTGAACTGACAAGACAATAACTTGACCGAAATGCTCCCATCAAAACTGGATAGAAAAGTGTACACTAGAACGCTGCTGCATTCATTAAAAGTATCTTAAGGAACCCATCTAAGTGGTTTTAAATACTAACATTTACAAGTGCATTGAGAGGTATCTCTTGAACACTTCTGGCAAACCAGCAAAATCGGGAGTGTTCATAAATAAAGAGAATACGAGGCTATTTAATAAGGACAAAGGCCTAATTAGGCCATGAACACCTGATAGATGGCCCCTGGTTGCTAGGTGCTGACGTTCCCCTAGTAAAAAGGGAGATTGGGGGTCTCAAGTTGCCAAAGGACATTTTTGGAGCTTCTAGGCTGAGCATACAAAGTAATAAACTACAAGGACTTAGCTTAGGAGGGTATCCTGAAGCTATTAAACTGTGTTTACACCTAATACAGCAAACTGTTCATCCTAACCACACTTGCCAGCTGTTGAAGTGATTTGAAACACAACAGGTCAAGCAAGACCAACAAGCCGTACACCGCCATAACAAATACATTTTGTTCGTGGGGAAACAAATGACCCGAAGTTAAGCTACAGGTATAATTAGACATTAAGAGCAATTAAATACTAGTACGTATCTAACCTATAAATGAAACTAGCAATGTCATTAAGCGACAGATAGCTACCATGTCAAATCAGACACACAGATTACAGCACAGTGGAGCTACGCCAAGTTCTTGGATTAGGGGAGCAAATAACTGTGAGAAAGTGACTTTTAGATGATACCCTAACATCCTAAGTGGGATTATAAGACAGGTACAAAAATTAACGGACCATCTTTCTCAGTTGAGTAGTCAGACCACAAAGTTCCCTGGCTGTTTATCCTCCACGTTGTTGGGTGCTACCTGGTGCTTATCCTGGCCACGGTTGAGTCTGACGCCATTGCGTCCTGTGTAGTAGATACCTATTGTAGCTGGTTAATAACAGAAAAAAAACAATGCTTTTGATATGTACTGCAGCGTAGTGGATATAGTTCTGTATTAGTTAGTCTTTCACTGTAGTTGATTGATAGCTGAGGAACTGCAAGATGTGCATCTTTTATATTCAATTTTATTTTTTTGTGTTCTCATATAATCAGTCTGGTCATTAAATGTAGCTTAAGTAACCCAAATAATTGAATACCATACTAACCGTAACCCTATTGATGTTATTAAATTGTAGTCTACGCTCAAACTAAAATATAAAACTAAACAATGTCAAAGAATACTGGTAACAATAGACTGTTCAGCTTTCATACATTATATAGCTAACATCACACATGTAGCTAACAGACAAGAACATTCCAAAATATCAGAATATTACTCTTCGTGTGTTTTTGTACCTCAATACTTTTCTCAGCTGGTTTTGAAATGTTTGCTAATGATCTTCTTCCCCCTCATATATCCCCGTCCGCCCGCCGCTGTCAATCAAACACAAGCGGTCACTCTTACCTGTGTTTGGTTCTCAACGGTACGGCCCGGTTTGGCTGTATTTATTTCTATGAAAATCACATAGTTTCGGGCGAATTCCTATC